>OMLB01002512.1:12735-30939 GCA_900302555.1 Myripristis jacobus
GGGGGGGGGGGTTCGCCTATTTCCCTGGCAGAGGTTGCTGAGGTAGTTGGGAAACTCCACAGCGGCAAGGCACCAGGAATGGACAAGATGCGCCCAGAAGTGCTGAAGGCTCTGGATGGTTGACACATCTCTTCAATGTCACATGGAGTCGGCCTCCCTGGGAAATTACTCCAGGGTGCTGGAAAGAAGACTCAAATTCAATAGGAACAGTGCAGATTCCGTCCTGGCCATGGAACAGTGAACCAGCTCTTCCCCCTTGCAAGGATACTGGAGGGAGCATGGGAGTTTGACTATGCAGTCCACGTGTGTTTTGTGGATTTGAAGAAGGCTTATGATCATGTCCTCCGAGGGGTCGTGTGGAGTGTGCTGTGGGAGTATGGAGTACAGGGTGTGCTGCTGCAGGCCATTTGGTCCCTGTGTAACCATAGTGAGAGCTGTGTCCGTGGTTTTTCATACTGTGATTTCTATACTATTTTAATTTTGATACTATTTCATTTAAATGTTCAGTCCTACTTGCAATGTTACAGCCCTCCAATCAATACAGTGATCAAAGTGTAGAGAATATCCTGCATCAAAGGTAAAAAAGTCACCATTGAAAACAAGAGACCTAAAAAGGCATCAGTTTTCAGTCATCTAGATGGCAGTCACCTGTGAAAACACCGCATCACCTGCTTTTATTCCTCATGTATTTTCCCACATCAGTATCTTGCACATGTTTTTAATTGTCTTAATCAATAGCGGGCTGTACTAATGGTGGAATAATGGAAGTGACCCTCCATCATTCCTCAATTAGCACAAACTGGGGTTGAGCACAAACTGGGGTTGACTTGACCATGGGAATTTCATATTGAGCAATTGCCTATGTAAAATGTTGACCCAAAGGAATACTTGACAGTGCCTGTGTCACCTGTAAATCAAACACGATAGGCTTGATGCTTCGGACTGATGGTGATTAGCAGACCAGTGAGGCAATCCATTCTTTGGGGAATGAGTCCAAGCTACCAATTTGTTCACTGCTGCTCTGTGATTTCTTGGCTTTCAAAGAATAATGTCCAGCCCATACTCTGTTTTAAAACAACAACTACTGGCTTTGACATTTCACCCCCCAACTACTCAGAGTGATGCTAAGAAGGAGTGGCCGGTATTACAGCACATTTCAGCTAAAGATCTGAAATCCTCTTTGCAAAACCAAAAGTATCATTTTTGTTACTGCAGTGTTTGCCATCATAATGTATTATCTGCTAAGCGGATATTTGCACTGAATATCTGCAGTCAAAGAGCAACTTACTTTTAATTTTGTGCAAATGTGACTTCATCATTAACACCAGTACAGTCAAATAAATAGAAGAGAAACTACAAAACCCCTCCTCCATGTAAGGCTTTTCCCAGACATACTCGGGTGGGTAGCACAGTAGTTGGCACTGTCGCCTCACAGCAGAAAGATCCTAGTCCTGGTTTCAAATCATAGATTGGACAGGACCTTTCTGTGTGGGCCCTTGCTGGTCCCTGGGCGCTGCACAGTGGTTGCTCACTGCTTCTCATAAGTGGGATGGGCCAAATGCAGAGACTGAATTTCCCTATGGAGATTAGTAGGATAATTTAACAAACAAATTAACCTTGTCATAACCATAAAGATGGTAACTGACCAGCTAGCTGCATTGTTAATTTTGACAACCAATTGTGATTTAGCTTTAGTCTTTTAAGTAAAATACATTTTAGTTTTATTCACATTTTAGTTTCACATTTTGAGTGTTGGTAGTTTTAGTCTAGTTTGTCGCCAAAATACAGTGGTTTTAGTCAATGAAAACTAAGTTTTAGTCTAACTAAACTGAATAATTTTTCCACATCTTTTCCCACTGTAAGCTTCTCATTTAATATTTTATTAGTGAGCTTTATACATAGATTGGTCTACATTTCCCATTATCACTTTCTACTGTGCTTAATGCCAAAATTAAATAAGCTGATAAGTTGCAAAGAAATAGATGCACAGATACCTTTAGTTATTGTACAGGTAATGTTAGCTACACAAACTGAAATCAGGAGTTGTATTTAGCAAGTAGCAAAATTTTAAAAAAGAAAAAAATTATATTTATAATAATTAAACTTACATGTCTTTCATTTCATTTCTTTTGTTTCAATGCTTGTGAAAGCATGAGGCTGTATTCAGATGCTGTTCACAAGCATTTAAGGGCCATGAGCTGCTCAATGGGCAAAAATGATGCCCACTGTAAATGTTTTTATTGGGGGAAAAAAGTGTCTGGTAAAAGATGGGTGAGTGGATGGTAGAATTTGGGCCTCCTCCAGACACAGTGGCAAGCAGACCCAAAAGTTAATTTACTGCCCTGACGACAACCAGAATGAAGCTGATTAAGTGCTGAACTAGTGTTGGAGTAGCTAGCTGATAAAATGCAGCCAACACAGATCATTTTTCCACTAAATTCAGCAGCACATACAAGTATGTACATGTACATACACACACATCCACCTCTTCAGGAAGCAACGGCCTTGGCTGTTAGCCATAGCTATAATAGCCATTACACAATTAAGTGAAGCACCTGGAGGGCCCAGCAGTAACTCTATCTTGCGCACGCGCACACACACACACACGAGCTTCCACTGTTGTAAAAGGCCAGACAAAAGAAGAGGGGCCAGGCAAGCAGAGGCAATTAGTCCTAATGGCCGATACAGGAATAGGACGTATAGGCTGCCAAGTTAGCCTGAAAGGGATACAGAGAAATAGAAAGAAATGTATTTTAGGCTGCACTGTTTCTAAAGGTTGGAGAGGCAGCAAAATGGCATTTAGTGAAACACAGCGTGCGCACACACACACACACACACACACACACACACACAAACAGAAAAGCAATCATGTGTTGGAGAGGGCAAAAATAACTTAACTGGACTAGGAAGACAGCAAAGCAGAAAAAGAGAGAGAAGAAAGAGCAAGTGGGTAGACAAATAAACAAGGGGATGAGAGCAAGGAGAGGGAAGAGAGATGAAGAAGAAGAGGGGGAAGAAAAGGACAGGCTTGTAAAGATGTAAGAGAGGGGGAGAGAGAGAGAGAGACAAAGGGGGAGAAGATGCATGTTTCATCTTTCCTAGACAGCTGGCTCGAGACGCTAGGAGAGACCTTTACAAACCACCAGTCTCTAATCCACGACCACAGCTCACTGAGCAGCGAGTGTGTGTGTCTACATATAAAACTGCCTGAAAGTACAGAAACCCATCAATGTGAGAGTCACTGACTATGTTTACAGGCACAAAATATTCCAGTTTTTGCCTTTATTCTGAAAAACGATATTCCTACTACGGTTTACACGGGTGATGAAGATGAATATTCCAATAATACTCACATTTACATGCAGCCAGGCATACTGTGACTTGTTCAAGCATGCAAACACAGCCTCCCTCTTTTCGCTCTCCACGTTCAACCACTTTATTGAAAAGGTGAGTCTTACGATATTTGTGTATATTCAAAACCAGTTGATATCCAAGTCTCTCATAATGTGTAAAATTAAGTGCGTTTCGTCTTCCCACCACAAATGTGGGTGTTTCTTTCGCAAAACGCATCTCTACCCCTGCCTGGTAAACTGCTGGCAAGTTGGTTTGTTTACAATGCACAGAGCTGACCGTAAACAGGCAGCCGTAGGTTGCAAACCGCAGTAAAAAACCAAACTGCGACGCATAGTCCGGATGCACTGTACCAGAGGATGCTCTGAAAACCTGTAAAATAGAGGCATGTTCCACATGGCTACATTTGGAGAAACACATCATTAGGAATATCCACGCAGAATACAGTACTTACATGACCCGTATCAAATAATATTGTCATATGAATAAAATAGAATACTTTATTGTCTGTCCCAAATGGTGACAGAAATTCTTCGTCGACAGGGCCCACAAACACATTCACACATTCAGAATAATAGTGGAAAATCACTGTGTGTATGAAGGTACTGACTGTTTGCAGTTGTGCGTGCTTCAGAGAAGAGGAGAAGGAAGGGGAGGGGCTGACATGGTATTAAGTGATCAGCTGTTAAGATAGCAGGCAGAGGGAAGAGTGCACACTCATAAAAACACTGTCCCTCCAGCCAAACAGCTAATCTGCGTCTCATCTGCATACATACACAGACATGCCTTGCCTCATCATACTGCACACGCACACACACACACACACCCGCACACACACACACGGAGGCTGATGATGAGTCAGATAAGACAGCAGTGGTTGCAGTGGTCATAGAATGAAAGGTGAATGTGTGTATATTAATTAGCAACAAGTCTGTCATTAAAAAAATGCCCTGAGCAGTGTTTCTAAAAGTAAGGTCTATGGACCACCATAGGTCCTTGAAGTGGTTCAAGGCTTCCAAGGGCACCCCCAGTTAGAGTTGTTCACTACACAAAACACAGGCTGGGCACTGTCAGATTCAAACTGTTTGGAAAAGGTGTGGCAGCAACACACGTTTACAAAAATAAAAAGCAGGTGACTGGATCAACCATGTGTCAGTCAGTAGCTAACGGTCCAATCAAACAGACCTCATGCAGCACAACACCAGAACTAAACAAACAGCAACCATTGTAGCAAAAGTGTGCTGGTATATTGGCAAGCGCATCACTAGCTTGTTGGCATGTTGCTACACAATTCATCTGACAGTGGTTGCTGTTGTTTCTGTTTTCCAGTCTCCACTGCACTGTAGCCTCCCATGTTGTCATCACCTAAGCCACACCAGAGGTGGGAAGTAACGAAGTACAAATTCTTCGTTACCGTACTTAAGTCGATTTTTCAGGTATCTGTACTTTTTTTTTTTATTTAATTTTCTGCCAACTTTTTACTTTTACTCCCTACATTTGAACACAAATATCTGTACTTTTTACTCCTTACATTGTCAAAACAGGCTTGTTACTTCTCTCTCCCTCTCTCTCTCTCTCTTTTTGGTGGGGGCGGGCGGACCCCTTACTCCCCTCAACCTACACGGATTACGACATAACGTAAAAGACTAAACACACAGAGAGGGAAAGGGAGAGAGGGCGCGGGTCGTGAGAGCAGTTAAGAAAAAGAAAACCATATAGAGAAATCTGGAGACATGGAGGAAGACAGTGGGCCAGGGAAGATAACGTTAGCCGACGACGGATCAGAGTCGGAGAAGCAAGAAAAAATCTGTTAAAATGTTAAGTATAGTGTTGAGAGTGCCAAAGCTGTTATCAAGGTACTCATTCAAGAACTCTGGTCAGTTCAGTCTTGATTATTGTGTGAAACTGGGCTTGCAGCAAAACTAGACTGCCACGTGATTTTTATTTTCTCTGTACCAGCACTTTGCAGGTTGTTAATAAAAGAGGAAAAGTTCCTGTTTTGTGTGCCATGAATTTTTTTTTCATCTTGCCGAGTGATCAAAAAAGGTAAATGTATCATTAATGGTAAAAAAATCATTTTTATTTTTGTACTTAAGTACATTTCAGAGCCTGTACTTTCTTACTTTTACTTGAGTAAAGAAGTTGAATTGGTACTTCTACTTTTACCAGTCTTTTCTCACACAAGTAACTTTACTTCTACTTAAGTACAGAATGTCAGTACTTTTGCCACCTCTGAGCCACACCTGTGGTCCCTAAAGGGCCACTAAATAGTCAGACCAAACATTTCAGTTGGAGAGTGACCAGATGGTTTTGCAAGTCAAAACCAATGTTTACTTTGTGAGATCAGCTGGCTATGCCAGGTTAATGGCAGGAAAACTTAAATTCACCAGAGACAATCTTAAGTATTGCAATTTTAGGTTTTACTCTCACCACAGTTCTCTCCCCATGTACTGACTCAATAAACTAAACTTTAATTTTAAATTCCATCAGATGGTGGCCTGAGTTTTAATATTTGTGTATATTGGGAATCCATAACATGGATGGTTGAGAACCCAGGGTTTAACTTTTAAAATATGATAAAAAACATTTACAACGTGTCAGGTAAATAAATCAACTCATAACAGCAGTGCTTCACTAAGCACTGATGGAGTCATGGTCTCCTGTACCTAAAATATTTTGAAGCCATATAAAAAGTTTTCAGGAGCCAAAATCTCCCTACATGTAAAATGTGAAATAAAAATATTAACTCACATATTTACTTTATATGTGCTTCACTGTTGTCTCAGGGCTTCCTCACACTGCCTTTTCACTCCCTATCTGTGGTGTCTGCTGTTGTCTACTCTGCCTCTACTACTATCTACTCTGGACTCTGTACTGAGTTTTATGGAATAATAACAGAAGAATAAATAACACATACTGCAATTGTAATGCCGGCTTGAGCACAAAAGGTGCAGTGCATTTTCCCCTTGTCATAACATAACCAGAAACTCCTGCAGCCAAACTGTTTTAAGCTGCCTTGCAAACAGGGAAGCCGTGGGCACAGGAGACTCAAGCATAGCAACATTGTGTGCATTACTATCACAGCAAGATTCAAAAACTGAATGAAATAAATATACTTAATTCAATGCCATTAGTAAAGTTAAAACTGTTCAAATTTTACTACAAAATGAAAGGTTGCATTAGCCTTCTTTTGCATTTAACCACCATCCAAAAAAATTATTTAAACCATCTCAAAGTCAACGTAAACCATTATGAATTCTAAATGCTATCTTTTTCCTTTCATCTACGTATAATGGCTATTTGCATAAAACACACTTTTCAAATGTTTGGCAAATAAATGATTGCCTTTTTATTTAAGTTGTTTTAATTATGTATTATAAGCTGGTTAGAATTAGCATTTGAAAATTTAACAGTTCAAAATTCCCTCTCTAATATTATTTCTATTGCTGTGAGAACAAAAACACATTTTTCTTTAAAACAACTGTATTTATTCAAGCTTCTTGCCAAAAACTAAATTTTACAAGATTACATTTGAACACATCATGATAGCATAATAATTTAACTTCACCAAATACTCAGTTTTACTGAATAAACCTTGAACGCCTCGTAGTGTAACTCAATCAGGCAGAGCTGGGTCTCAGGTAGAGGTGACCCTGTTATCTGGTTATGGATCATCATTCCTGTTCCTGACTTGTAGGCACAGTGATGACAATTAGGGTTGTCACGATACCAGAAATTCATGAGTCGGTACAAATACCAGTGAATTTCCACAACTCTCAATAGCCGTTTTGATATCACAGTTAAAAAAAAAAAAAAAAAGAAAGAAAAAAAAAGAAAGTAAAGAAAAAAATCCATTTAATTCAACATAAAATCTGTTGAACATTCAAGTATTTAAGCCTTCAAGTTTCAATTGCAGCATCCAGCAGACACATGAGAAAAATATGGAAATTAAGTAGGCTTATACATAATTAGAAAAAGAAACAACTATTTAAACACGAAACTTTGATGGCATCATTTGCATATTATGTTTTGTGAATTTATTATCCCCTGAGCACTCACCTTTCTTTGAGACACTTGTTCAAGTGTGTGCAAACACACTTGAACAAGTGTAATTCAAATGTATACTGCCCCCGTCGGTTCCAGAGGAATAAGTTATGCCCCGCTGAAGGCTAAATCTAAATAAATACTAAATCTAATTAAATACACCTGGTACCTATGGTGCCATAGAAAAACGAGTACCATTGTATTTTTGGAGTATCGCCACTGACTTGGTACTGATGTATCGGCTCGCGAGACATCCCTAGCGGCAATTTCAGCGGCAATCTGGAGCCCTGCTAAGGAAACACCGGCCACCAAAAAGTGGGCTATGTAGACACTAAAATGGGTCCTCAAATCGCTCAAGAGGAACAGGTATTCAAACTGTTGTAGCAACAAACACCTCATGCCGCATGTGCTGACACAGCAGCCTGCTGCACAAGAATGTCAGGGTATTATTTCAGCTAACCATATGAAAAATTTAGACTACATGATGCTATATGGCTTCAAACATTGTTTGTCCAAATGCATTTATCTTATCACCCAGGACATGGGTGATTAGATTAAGGAAAAGAAAATAAAATCCAGGTGTAAATGAACTCCGGGGATGCATCACATCTAAACAGCCAAGTGAGGAGGTGGTCATAGAAACATTTGGCCACTTTAACAAAAACATAAATGCAATGAGTCTCCAATTCACATACACCGCAAAAGGAAATCAAACAAATAAACCAGCTAGCAGGCAGCTCAACAATGGACTGTCAGTGACACTGATGGATGGGGTATATGTGAGACAAGGCTTTTACTGTCAATTTAAATTTTCCCCATTAATTTTTCAACTTCCCTGCCTTTCCCTGTCAGGCATAAGCGTCTCACAACCTTATCATCTTCTAGAAAATTCCATAAACAGTGGGAATCCTGAATAGTTTCCCAGACAAAACGCATCTAGAGACAATCCGGAAACAAGACTCATGTTACTGCGAGATAAAAAGAGACTGTTTGACTGTGTGTCAAATAATATTGTTTTCTACCATACAGCCTTAAGTATTAGTTCTGGAAACCTTTATTTTCCTTATATTTATCGCTCAGTTATTATTAGATATTATTAGTACTGAAAGAGTCTGTAAGCCCTCCACACTGGCCACCAAAACCTCTCTGAAAGCCTGCAGAAGCCCAGGCTTTGGACTATCAGAGGGCTCGTTTCTCCAAAGAGTCTTTGATTTCCTGCAGATAGACAGATTTAAGAGGTGATGGGAGTGTGACGGTCACTCATAAAAAGCTGTTTATCTGCTATAGTGTGGCCCCTGCAACCTGTCCTCTGCCCACAACAAATACATGACTCACCCAGTCAGTCTACTGAGCTGCAGGGCAGATCCCTAGATAACTGGGTCACTGGCTACACAGGTTAAGAAGCTGGCAGCACAGCACTTTACCACCAAATTAACTTAGAAAAGCCTCTGCTGAATAACACCAGCCTTCAGAGCTCAGGGGTGTGTGTGTGTGGTCAACAGAGTAATTACTTTTGCTAAACAGACAAAACAAATTGAGGGCAGATCAAGAGAAGAGTTTAGTATAAGCCTAGCAGCCAGTAGGCCTCAATATGTCTATAAAGATATGTAAATATAATTGAATATGCCTTAAAATACCTGAACTTGGAGGTCTGCTTTATTTGCCATGTCAGACATTTAAAATATCCTAAGAAGAGGACATATCACTAACAAGTGCAACAAGTAAATCTAATTTGTCTTTTGCTTTTTAGGCAAAAGCTAGCCAGCTGCTATTTTGGTCCAGATGTATATATAGAAGCAGAGCAAAGCCAGATGTTTCCAAAACAGCATTTTGAAGAATATCATTATGTGGTCACTCAATAAAAGCCTTCAGATGAGAATGAAAATATCCCAATACTAGAGCCAGCATATCCATGCAATGCTACGACAAGCTTACCTCCCCTACGACCACTTCCTATATTACTGTTACTGCTACAGTTAACGGCTGTATTACCACTTCTTCCTGTGTATATGATGGCATATACTGCATGTTTGTGCCCCTTTATCAAAAAGGCAAAGGTCACTATGTGCCCAACTTCAAGCCTTTGTGCATCCACCACAACTTCCAATTTAAACTGTTTCAGACATGTCAAAACCTAGATTTGATTTGGGTAACTGATGCAAATTAAAATGGTTATTTGATGATACATTATGTGTAAAAAGATTATTCATATGATTTTTTCCCTTTTGATTCTCTCTCTCTTCAGTTTTGTTCACTTGATAGTATTGTTTAATTATCTGGAAAACTGTTTACCTTGCCACGTTCAGTAACTGACTGTGATAGCATAAAACAAGACACGAAAATAAAATCCATTCATTCATTCATCCATCCATCCAGGTGAGTACTATTACTGCTAGAAGTAATAATACTGGTATTACTGTTCCTGCTACTACTACTGCTACTCTTACCACCACTACAAGATATGTTAATTAGGGAAAAACTAAGCCAGAGAATAATGGGTGTAGTCATATTTCCCTAAAAAAAATTAACATACACGCAAACGCTTAAAATCCTGGTAATATAAAGACCCTGAAAACCCCTATTCCTGTAGTTGTTAGCCTGTCAGCTGTGGGGCTGTCTGTCCATTAAGCAGGTTGAGACCTGGGAAGCCTTATAAAATCCCCTTTGGCCACTACTAGATGTTTCACTTCCTACCTGTAATTAGTAAGTGCTGGTAGGCTGTAACAGAATCAGAAAGACTTTATTGATCCCTGAGGGGAAACTGGGTTATGAAAAGTATGTGAAAAGATATTCTAAATGTATTTAAAATTAAACACGAATGAAACACTGTTGATCAGTAGTTCACATCTTTGGTTTTACTCTAAGATGATGAATTTCATCCATGACGAGAGAATATATTTATTATTTATTATTATTTATATTTATTTGGGGGTGTCAATCACGTTACAATTAGCAATCTTTTTTGTTTGATGATTTTTAAATCACCATGCTGCCCCTGAATTAATATGCTGTCCTTAATTCAAATTTTACAAAAATATTTTTTTAAGTTCATTTACAATTAAATTACAATACATTAGCTGTACCTTTATTTTTATTTTGTATTTGTATTAAGTATTTTTTATTCTGTTCTATTTTATTCTATTATTTTCTTTTCATACAATAATTACAATGATTATAAAATTAAAATATTGTATTACTGAAATACACTATTTATGGGATCATGATTAAAGAATCTCAAAACATATCAAAACAAGTATTGTGAGTGGCATCATATCGCAGGGTATTTGTGGCGTGGCTGTGGTATCCTGACCCTGGCACTCCTTGCTAGCAGCAGCTGGTAATTCTGTCTATCTAGGAAAATAGGCTGAAGCAGCTCTAGATAAGACTGTCAGTTGGCTGCCTGAAATGCAAATCTAAAACCTACCACATGACTAGGACTATATCCTGTTAAAATTACACCCTATCTTTGCAGGGCAGTGTTTTATTCTCTCCACCCTGTCTATCTGGTCAGTCCAAACCAATAGCTGTGACTTGCATGAAATGCTTCCACTGCATCGTACAAGCATGAGTTGCCAGGATGCACCTGCACAATTATCACAAAAAAACATAACAGTCGATTCCAATTAATTCCCTTCATGTTGTAATAGCAATTATAATTTTGATTCAACATAACTGCAGTTAAATACCTATTATAAGCACTGTGGACATGTATGTAATTACTATGCTTATTTAGCATCATATCAATGGTTTTAATATAAGCATTTTAAGATAGTGGACTTGAAATAATGTTTTTTTTTTTCAAAACATACCTCAGCTATGACACTATAAAATTTACCACAAAGTATGCAACTTCTACCATTACAGCAATCAGCAGTCTGGCAAGATCATTTCCTCAGTCAACTTACCTGCTACACTCCAAAGTTACCCCACAGTCTGTCACAAAAAGTAGAGCGATAGTAGAGTCAGTGTTTCTCTTAGAATGTGTCCTCACAGACGCAGTTTGGTCTAAGGGTCGTGTTTTCAGCAGTAGAAACGCTACTGAATGGTCATGCAAACATTATAGGAATACTATAAGCGGAAATGTATCAGTGTAGTCTTTTAACTCTTCCACAACCACATGTTGCTATTTGTCACTTTGGTCATGAGGGTGCTACGCATACAGTAGCTGAGTAGCTGTAGTAGCCTACTGTTCCCTTTGAGTTTAACAGAGCCTTTCCAATGAACGTGAGTGCACAACAGCTTCATTACTGTCATGAGTAACACCTGTGTTTACGTGCTTTTTCATGTCAAAATAACTGCTATGAAAAGGGTCTATTGTTCAGCCCTAATTCACGTCTACTAAAACTGCTGATTAACCAATGAGGTTTTGTCACAGGCAGCATATTAAATACCGCTGTGTCAATTTTTAACCCATACAGCCCAACCAGGTTCATCAAGACCAGATTATTGACTTTTTGCTGTTCAATTCTGAATAAGAATCTGAATAAGGTTAAACTGATATTCATTGTATTAGTAAGATATTGGCATACTGGCCTGTAAAGGTCATCCTCCAACTTCCAATAGCATGCAGTTTGCTTGGCTGTATATTTATTGCTACACTGGCTGTCTAAAGGAAGCCCTTAACCTGACCTGCTACACTGGGGCGCACACAAGAATTTTAATTTATAGTTATTATTCATAATTATTAAATTCCCAGTGAAGTTTGAGGTCATTGCTCTTGTGTCATTTTGGACAATAAAGAGTATATGTGTCTACTGTGTGTGTGTGTGTGTGTGTGTGTGTGTGTGTGTGTGTGTGTGTGTGTGTGTGTGTGTGTGTGTGTGTGTGCGTGCACGCGCACGCACGCATACTCTATATATAGGCCAACATGTTGATTTTTTACTTGCTAATATCAGCACGTCACACCAAAAAATCCAGTATCAGTCAGGCTGTAACCCACACACTTAAGTTTTGATCACTGTTGTGCTGAAAATCAGCACATCAGTGATCAATTCAAATCTTTTTGTTTCTTTATTGAAAGAATTACCAAATCAGTTAAATTCTACCCAATGTTTTCACTACTACCTTGCAGCAAGGTGGAATACACAGACACACACAGAGAGAAGCACGAGGGCTGTGTGCTGACAACTGCCAAGTTACACTGCTAGTCACTTCCGGTCATGAATGAACAGGAGACAGTTTTAGGTGAGTCATACGCTGTCACCACAAAATGTTCAGGAAACGTTCTTGAAAATCATATTGTGCCATGTAACTGGATATGTACTGAAGTCCCTCTGACTGACAGCCCATTTGGTTAGCTAGCATCAGTCCCTTAGCTAAACCTTAAATTACCATGAGCAATATACTGAATATACTGTGAAGGTGATTGTTTCTGTAGAGTAGTAGACTGAACTTTTTTGTTCTGTTTGGTCTCTTTGGTTTGATGTGTTTACAACCATGAATATAAGACTTTCTTTAAATGAATAAATAAATAAATAAATAATGATTGGAATGATGGATGAGTTTAATTGGAGAATTTGTGGCAGTTTACATAAACAAGTGTTTATTTTTCTGTATTTTAGCCTTTAAACAACCTATGAAATCTAGGTCCAACCACTTCTTCTGAATGAGATAAGGTTGCGATGTTTAACTACAGTTTTTCTCATGCTAGCATACCCATATAAAAATATCATACACCTGTTAAAAGTCACTACAGTAGAATGTGATGAGCAGAGGTCTGTGATGACATGTCCAGTGATAAAAAAAAAAAAAAACACACAAACAAAAAAAATTCTGGGGCCGGACCCTCAGATCCCTGTGAAGTTGTCCCAGACACATTTCCAAAGCTTCCTTCACCAATGCCTAAAACAGATCTGTGGTTCCAAGACAATTCCATGGAGTAATCCTCCTTCAAATTTCAATAACGGAACCAATAAAATGCATGAGCGAGCACTAAAACTGAGGCTGTGGTGCAAACATTTTTCCCCAGACCTTCATAGATGGCTTCTTACTTCACTGGAGGCTCTATACCACTGTGAAACACACCAGAGCTGTGTATGAGCTGCACTCAGCATTTGGGTTGGGTCGATAATTTGAAAATTTGAAAGCCCATAAATACTCCCACACACACACGAACACCATGGTGCACTGTGTCATTGCCACACATGCAGATACCAGAGCTCACGACTAAGGGCATCCCGTCATCACAGGGACAGAAAAAATATGTGTTACGGACTGACAAACATCTCCTACAGAATGCCTCTGGGTCAAAGGGGGATTCAGGGATTTCAGTAACATTATTATTAATATTTTCCTATCGCTTAGACAACTGCAAATTGGACTGACTGTGTAGCGATGATGAGACAATAAGCAACCAGCAACACAACAGAACTGCATTTTACCCAAGTCAGCCAGAACAGGGAAGATGAACCATAACCGGCTCAGAGTTGGAACAGGGTCACCACAACCCAAGACCCAGGTCTCTCTGAAGTCATTATTGTTTGTTTCAAATTCAATTAAGTAAAAATGAGAGTTGGCTTCAGATAAATTATGATGTTATCATGATGTGTTTACATGTAATCCTGTACAATTCTGTTTTTGACAAGAGAGTTGAATAAATGCATGAAGGACCAAAATAAAGTAATATTAAAGACAGAATTATGACCTGTTTAACTTTCTGACACAAATTCTCACCGATAGAGTATAACACATAATCAGTCAAGATTATTTTAGTCAATGCAAATATGTATTATTTAATTTATTTAAATAAGAATACATTTATTCCCTTTCCTAGACAAAGAGCTAGATAGCTAGCTAAATAGATAGATAGACAGACAGACAGATAGTGTGCAAAGTGAAGTAACTCCACACAGCTGACATGTCAACAGCATGCTTCTTTGCGCAATCATGTCAATTTCTGGAGAGTGATGATTTGTAAGGCTATGTCTAACAGCTGACATAAACTGGGCAGAAGAGGAAAATTACCATCCACTGGTCACATATACTCCAACAAAACACCAAACCTCTACCTGCTATCAAGCAGGTCTTTGACAACAAAGACCAGCTTAGTCAGAGTCTTTCAAAATAACACGCTGGCACAATTATCACCACCACTTTGATTTGATTAAGCTTTTTAGTGATGACATTTTCATTTCAGGGGACCCATTATGGGATCCTGACCCTATGGCTCGATAAAAGCCCTTCTATACAATGTCTATACAATGTCAGCAGTCACGTGAATCTGACCCAGTCTTTACCACAGGTCTAAACAATTACTCACCAGATTCCCTCTATGCTTTGGAGGACCCAGTAAAAGTACACATGATACCTGCAGGTGTTCTCTCTGCCCTAGGCTACAAGCTTAGGTGTTGTATTAACTGAGGTGGAATGAGAGGTTAGGGTGGGGGCAGATACTCTATCCACATCCAATCACTGTTCATCATATAAGCAAAAATCAATCACACCTAAAGAAAAGCATTATGTTTTATCCCATTTAAAAGATCCTAACCTGAAAAAATTAACAGTTTGATGCTACTTGCCATGCAGTATCATATGCATCTATGTCTTAAAGATGTATGCCAGGCTAAAAGGTGGGTTTACCCTTCATGCTACAGCCCTGATTCCTAGGGTCTCACAGTGTTAACGGGTCAGAGCTGGCTTTGCGGCAGCCCTGACGTGTCCTGGCCAGTGAGAAACTTGACAGACAGGTAACAGCTCAGCTCGAGGGGAGCGGTGGATCCCCCGTGCTTCTCTCCCCTCCTTCCCTCAAGGAATGACTACTAATAAATCTCGTGTGGAGAGAACACTACGCCGAAAGTCCGTCCAAAAATCCGCCACTTCAATGCTGCCTGGCTTCTCGGCGGATGTACCCTGATCGTAAAGCATGATTCAACACTTTCCGAGAAATCGCTTACTGTTCTGCTAGGTTCGGCTTCAAGTAATCCATCAACATGCATTGTATTTCAATAAAACGCCAACTTCTACATTTGGTCAACACTGCGTACTGTCGCTCTCCACTGTATATTTCGGCGGGCAACACTGTTACCACAGCACGCAAGCCACTTATAAAAGTTGATATTTTATTAAGTCAAGCGGTGATTTGTGTATTATATGTGAACCGAACTGAAGAGCAGATCCTAACGATTCGTTCAAGATGCTACATCGTGTCTTTCCAGGTATGCGCTTATGCCTATAAGCAAGGCAGCATTAAACTGTAACATTTTCCAACAGAGTAAGGCGTGGCGCTCTCTTCACGCAACACAAAACGGGAACGTGTCCTTACTGAATAAATCTTACCTCTTTCACTTTGGCCCGTCTCTCCCTGGTTTCGGGGTCAAGAGGTTCGTGTCCTGTCGACCCGGGCGGGCGGTGGTACTCAATGAAGGGCAAATTACTGTCATCCTTCCCACCTTGACCCATACTCTCCTGGACAACTTTCTTCTCGGTTTCGATGTCTTGTTTTATCTCGTCGGGCCGTTTCTGCAGCGTGTCCTTGGCCTCCAGCAGAGCTTTCTCGTGGTCTTTCCTTATCTTGGCCAGGACCCGCACGTCGTTTCCAGCCGAACCGGAGTCGCTGCTGTCCGGACCGGTGCGGGTGTTGGTCTCCACCGCGGAGGAGTGGAAGAAAACTCCACTGAGCAGCTTGGACGAGTCCGGCAGGAAGAAAATGGCACCGAAACACAGTGTGATAAAGGCGCTGAACACTAATAACAAAATAAATTTCTCTGTCAACCTGAAAGAGGTCGGGCTGGCAGACTTCCTATTCGGAGTCGCGGTGAAAGGCAGAAGAGTTGCAACTGGCATTTTCCTTCTTCCTTCAACAACTCGAACAACGAAACAAAATTATTTTAAACACTCAATTTGGCTCACGTCGCGCTCAGTTATGGCTTATCCCGTTCAGAAATCCATTTCCAGAGACACTACGCCGGGGTAAACGTGAAATAATTGTGATATAATCTCCTGTAAAAAGTTGAGGAATGAAGCGGCTGTCCATACCGGAGACTCTCTGCAGACAGACGAAGTCCAACAGCTCACACAGGAAGCAACAGCAGAGAGGCGTGATTGACAGGTGCGGCCGGCAAATTAGCTTCCACCATCTGAGCCGTGGGAACACAGTGGGCGTGTCTTGTGCAGCGCCCGGCTTATAAAAGCGCTGACAGCTCCAAAATCCACTGAGAATGCCTTACGACCAAGCATAGGGGAGGAGGCAGTGGTACCAAAGACACGCTGCCACTACTACTACTGCTACCGCTAATCCCCGCTACTCGCTACTACAACAGTTACTATGACTTCTACTAGAATTTGCCTTTGAATTAAAGATGTATTTTTTATTTTCCTCTTGTGGGACTCAAGCTCTACTCCAAGCTGTAGATGAATTGTTTAAGTGTTTCAGATATCCTTGCTCCTGACTGATCTTGTGTGTGATGAGCACCGGTATTTGCCCTATGTGCTAACTAAATATACTGAAATTTTAATTAAAGGTGCACCATGCAAGACTGCCAAGGATCAGCTGAAGTTAGGAAGCCTTTAGACTCAACTGACAAAAAAATGGAATACTAAGCATGTGATTTGATTGCTGAATCTTCACACTTAATATCATCGGTAGAGCGATCAAGACTGAAATGTTCTGAATGGTGGACTTTGAGAACAGTATTGCTTCAGTGCTAACAGAAGCTGACTGTAAAGAAGGCTTGCAGCTTTTCAGCTTCAGTAATATTCACTACAATATTGTCTTGGACAGCCACTTGTAAATACATCTATCTATCTATTCCACAAATTATTCCACAAATTTACATTTTTCAAAAAAACAATATGATTAATATAGGTCAAGAATTACAACATTTCCCATAATTTAGACTTAACAAGAAAACTAACTAACCATCTACATATAGAGCCTAACCAGCTACAACTGGATGGATAAACAGGATGGGCTAAATTTCATAAGAGGGATTAATAATGAGGCCTACTGCTGTCTGTCTACATCACTACATAGGAACGTGAGTATAAGGGGACCTCAGTGGCTTATCTCTCCCCGAGAGCCCAAGTTACCTTAGGGAGAGATAGAAATTAATGTTTTCATATCACAGTAAAGAACTCAGATCCTGTGTATCATTAAGTCCATAAGATTCAGTGGTGTTCAATTCATAAATCCAAAATGCCTCTTCCCAAGAGCTGATTAATCAAAGTTCCCCCTTTCGGATTGGGTTCCACTCTTTCAATGCCAACAAATCTGAAGGATCAGACCCATCATTTCTCTCTTTGTTGTGCCTAGCAATGGCATAGTCCATGTTACTGTTTCAAATGGCTGCTTTGTGCTCAAAAATTCTCAGTTTGAGACTGCACTCGGTTTGGCCGACATACATGAAGCCACATGGGTTTCATAGGCATATCAGACAGCCAATTACCTCCCTAGAAACGTGATATGCAGATGCTCATTAATTTTGATATATTGCCCCAGAAAGTTCAATGGATGTGTCTGCAATCAAGATTGGCAGTGGGGCCGAGGGTTTCGTGCATCAATTAATCCAAACCACATTCAAGCCCGCAAAATCATTCAGTAAATTCAAGGAACCGGCACACCACAGTGATTGCAGCTTTGTAACCAGTAAAGACACATTAATGGACATTATCACCATTACACGGACATTAGAGCCATCTGATGAGGATGGTTACTGGGCTTGTTCTTGTTTTAAATCTTTTAAATTTTGCATAGTTTACCTTTAAGCAATACTGAAATCAAAGTACTAAACTTGCTGGTGTGCACTACACCAACTGAAAGGTATATAAACTACATCCCTGGACTACTATACATGGCTGCCAGCACTCCCTTCT
>OMLB01002512.1:37217-47526 GCA_900302555.1 Myripristis jacobus
ATAATGGTTACCTTTTGAAGCATCCAGTCAGTATCCAGCACTCAGTATTGAGAGATTAGATTGGACTGGATAGATTTATTAATTCCTAAAGGGGAAACTTGAGCAAAACTCCACTACATAACAGCTTGAGGGGAAATTAAATAATATTAGATTTTTCAAAATGGGTGAACTATCCCTTTAAGTCTTCTTTGGAATATGTTCCGAAGCTGAAAACATTGTTCAGGACATTTAAGCTTTCCATGTGTTTTCTAGAGAATGACCACAGTAGAGTGTGGATACCCAACCTGAGGCCGTTGGGTATATTTGGGTTTGGTTAGCATTATTTTAGTGTAAAATAAATGAAAATGGTAGACCTACTATCTGTTGGAGTTTACATGATGACACTGAAGGCAACACCTAGGCTATTTCAGGTGGTAAATGTAACCTAACGATAGAGGACAAGCAAAATCTCGGGCTCAGGTTGGGTTCAGACACAAAAAAAGAATGCCTGTCAGGCCCGGGTTACTATGCTCCTGGACTCTGGTCGGGTTCAGACAAAAATATGCAGCCCGATCCACAATCTAGACCACGGATCGTTTCCTCCAAAACTGCCACATTTCCATGAAACGGTGGTGCACTCTGTCAGTCCTTCTCTCCAGCCCCTCTTCATCTTGTCCACTGATGTTCCCGGCCGCGCTCACTGGTCTGAGCGCACAAGTCTTTAGTGTGGTTCCACAGCTGCAAATCAGTTCACTTTGCCAGCACATTAGAAGCAGTTTTTGATGCCAGGCTCTTGACAGTGGTGTAATTTAAGCTTACATTTGAAGATTGCAGTGCTTTTGAGTTTGAGAGACCAGAGCATTGCGTGAGAAATCGTCGCAGTCTATTTTCATCAGCTCTTTTTGTGTGCTCACAGCAGATTTGAGAGACGACGCTACCAGTTTTAGGAGTCTCTTTGTATCCATCAAGCTCCATCACTGCAGACTCTCTAACTCTTCTGATTTTCTTTAAAAAAATTCTGTGGCTTTTCTCCAGTTTGGGAATTCAGTTACTTGAAAAGTATTTTTTTTTCTCTCACTACTAAATATAAAACATGGGAAACTGAATGCCCATGTCTTCTATTTAGTGGTGCAAAACAAAACATGAAACCTCCATCTACTGCAGAGTTGTACTCAAGACATACCACTCTTTGCAATGCTACCTCCTTTCTGTGCATAAAACCATCATATCAGTGGCAGACCACTGACTGGGCCAGATCTGAATTTTAATAAACACACAGTACATAATCACATGTAATATGTAAAATTTCTATATTTTATAAAGGTCTATACTGTAGGTAGTGTGCGCATGAGTGTATCTTTACTTGTGAGTGTATGAGAACAAAGGGAGGAATATGTTTTAATGAAAAAAGACAGAGAAAGAAAAATGATAGTATCAGGGCATCAAAAAACTTGGTATAATTCCTCCTCAGAGAGGCCGCATGTCAGTTCTCTCTGCTCCAGCAAAAACAAACCGTTAGTGCTGTTAAACTTCACCAGCCTGCGCCCCACCGCCTCTTGTGGGATTTCCCGCCTAGAGAGTAAGACAAACATAAACCAATAGAGACCGTTTCCTGAAAGGAAGTATGATAGGGCAAGTGCAGAAAAAGAAAGCACAGATAAATGGGCTTTAATCTCTTCATTTTTGTGTGAAACACTGAGCAGAGGAGACGAAACCTCGCATTGTGAGACTAAGCGCTTACTGAAAAGAAGTCATTTAATCGTAAAGGAATGCTATATATAGCATCGATGGAAAAAAGTATTTGGTTATTTGTACTGTACAATATAGAGCACATTTGCAGCGTATAGAAAATATAGAAATTTGCTGGGTTTGCCAATATGGGGCTCAGGCATACAAACTTGACACATTTTAGCGATCTGATGTTTGTGCAGATGTGTGTGTGTGTGTGTGCGTGTGCAGATTTGATTAGCTTTTTTTTTTTTTAATTCGGGAGGTGGCTGGTTTTTCCTCCAGTGACATTAAGGTGTTTTAACTAACTTACTGTAGTGTTATGCCTGTAGTGCTGCTCTTGTAAGGGAAGGAATAGTGTGAGAGAGAGATAGAGAGAAAGACAGCATGTGTGTTTTCAGTTTAGGCTGTTTGCTACAACTCCTCAGGACCCAGGCCAAGTTCCTGTGTCTCTTGCTTGCCACCTGCTGATAAAAAGGGGTTAGCCTTGAGGTGAGTGGGTTAACCTAACCTGACCAGGCTCATTTAAGGTGAGCTGACATTAAGGGAGAGCCAGCTGTTCACGCTTTCATGGCAATCTCAGCCATTCCTAAACAGAAAACAGAGAAATGGCTGCTGAGTCGTTCCTTTTGCTCAGCCTCTCCCAGAATTATTGGTGTTTGTTATGTCTCTGAAAGGGTGTGGGACTATTTCTGCAACTTTAGGATAATATGTTTCCCTTCCCGTTATAGTTTGTATGCAGGATGTGCATTTCAGTCTCTGTTTCTAAGAAATGACAATGAGTCTCTGGTCTGTGGGTAGTCTGGTTTTTAAACGTCTTCCCTTTTCTGTCTCAAGACCACAATCCCCAAGTCTGTATTTTGATAAAACTGTTGTTTAAGGTTTTTGTTTGGTTTCAGGAGCAGTGAAGTGTTTACCCAGTTCAATCTCCCTGTTTGAGCTTACTCTGATTTTTAAATTCTGTTTTCCAACAATTGGTTTAAGTTCTTTTCCATTTAAGGTCAATGCATTTTAGCTTAGGACCTGATAGTGTTGTCATTGTTTTGGTGCTGAACTTTATCATCAAGTTCCAGTGACAATAGACAGGTGATGCAGTGATCTTTTATACAATTTTGGACCTGGCTCCATGCACTCTTGATTTTATTTTCCCTGATTTCCACCGTTTGTAGCAGTAAGATTACATTAACTCTAAGTTTTTCTTTATCCTCATGATAAAAGCGACCGTAAACACATTTTTAAGCTATATATCTATATAGCTACAGATATTTAAAACATTTTCTTCCAGATGAAGCATTTCCCCAAACCCCTCCCAGTGATCTGGGGGCATGATGAATGTGTATGCCTGATATCAGAAATTTATAAAAAAAAATAGATATAGTCCTGTCAGTGTGGGTGACCTCTAATATGATGAAGATTCCCCTCTGACCACAGCTAGTCAGTATATATCAATACATCCCTAGTTCTAATACCATTTTGATCAAATACCATGTATGAATATGCGTTTTAATAAGTATCACCTGTACATCTTTCAGTCGGCTAAGGTGTGTCAGTCTGTAGAGGCTGTGATGCAACCAGCCTCACTCCACTTTAAGGAGCTGTTAAGTGGCATCAAGGAATTTTGAGGTGAAAACTGTGTTTTCAGTGGAGAACTTCACTTTTTTCTTTATCTTTTTTTTTTCTTAGCATAAAAATCTTCTCTGTTGCAGCTTTAATATACCACAGCTATTCTGTTGCATTCTGTTTTTGGTGGTGTGTTTACACTTCCTCAGCAGGGCTGCACCCTGAATTAAAACTGAAATATGAAAGTTTTGTGCAGAAATTGGTGCTGTTCTCAACAGTTTTATTCATTTGGACTGCAGGTCATGGCAGCTCCTTATAAGAGGAAATTGAAAACACTATACCAGTGATTTTGCATGTTTAGCATAATGTCTACAAACCATATATACTTAAAGTTTCTGCTAATCTTTTCCAGCAAAATGGTGTGTTGCAATGTAAAATGTGGGTAAATGGTAGGAAGGGCAAACATTCATACTCACTGGTATGGTCCTTTAACACTGAAATTACAATAACAGTGAGTGAAAGAGCAATGGAAAAAGACAAAATCCTTTGGTTCCAGGCACTGAAATAGTGCCTGAGCCAGTGTGGCTGCCGCTTCACAGTGAGTACATTAGACAAACTTCCCTCAGTCTCACCGACAGACCTGCCCTGCATGGTGGGCTGCTTCTGTATAAGCCTTCTTTGAATGGACCCCCCCCATGGCTGTTACTAGCTTACAAGAGTGTGTGAGTGTGTGTGTGAAAGGGAGAGAGAGACAGAGAGAGAGTGTGTGTGACTATTGTGAGACGAGCCTTCCCAAGGCTCTGGTGGATCCCCCCTCTCATTCCAGCAGTCTGTTTGATTCTATATCTGAGTTGTTTTGTATGTGTGAGTGTGTGTCAGTGTTCCTGAACATGCACATTTTTTTAAGCATGCAAACTTCTAACATTTTTGTCTGTGTGCATGTGTGTGTGTGTGTGTGTGTGTGTGTGTGTGTGTGTGTGTGTATGTGTGCACATGTGTCTCAACTCAGCACCTGCAGCATCTGCCACCTACCTGCTGTGCTCACAGCTCCACTGCCGGTAATTCATCATCAAGGCCTGCGTTCTGCCATCACATCCAATTATTAGGCAATTAGAAGACACACACATACACACCTAATGATCCAGCATCACTTCCCATTACCACCCCACACATCATGACTGTTAGACAGGGCTGTAAACTGCAGCCACAGGGGTTTAGCTTAGGGCAGAAATGCTTCCTTTGCTCTTCGACTCTCCTTTTTGCAAGTCTTACTCTGAGTGGCATCAAGCTTTACAATGAAAGCACAACATAGCTGCATCCCCCCTCAGCCTTTACGAACTGTGCAATCCAATGAAACATTCTACCACAGTTTTCAACCCTTCGAAACCTGAGCAAAAAGCAGTAGCACCACTACTGTCCTACATAAGAACTTGGGGGAAAGTGAAATAATATACCATCTTTCAAAATGAGAGAAACGGTTCTTTTAATATGGAGAAATGCTGTCTCTAACAATACCACTGCTGTAAGGTAGAGACTACCAATTGTCTCCATCATGCTCTCTTTGGTTTACAGGCATTATTTTGTGGCAGTGCTATTAATCTGACAATGATATAGTGATAGTTTAAAAGGCTGCATTTAGCACCTTTAACCTGGTGTCTAGTTTCCATTCACACATATTCAAAAACACTCCATTGAATATCGTGTGTGGTTGAAATAATTGCGTTTTGTTATCTACCAGGACATTCTGTTTGCACACAGTTATTGCAATATGCAAACCTTTTCCACTCAGCGTCCTAGACCGTTGGCTAAATTTGATTAGACTGACTGGACAAGCCGTTAGTGCACACATGTGAGGGCTAGAAATGAAAATATAATATGACCAATAGGTAAGCCAAAAAAATGTTTTTTGAAATGTAACAAATAGCTTAAAGTGATTAGCACCTTAGCTTTAACAAGGTTTGTCACTGTTGATTTTTAGAAACAAGATGGCTCTTCAATATAAGTTGAGCCTCAAACCACAACCAAACCAGGTGAAAATGAGTATTTGAATCCTCCCTGGGACCCTCTGGATGGCCAAGAGGGATTTTGTAAGGGGATGACAGTGAGCCAGTGGTGACTTCAGTAGCACTGAACCGCTCAAATGTTGCTCACTGAAGGAGTGACTGCACTGAAAATCACCATGACAGAAATCGAACACGTTTTATTTCCCATTCAGTTGGATATTTTGAGAAATTTTTAGAGGGCTTGATCTCTGAGAAAAGGAGTGGGTTTTTTGGGTTTTTTTTTTTGCTATCTTGTGCATCGGTCCAAGGTGTGGAAGACTGGTTTGAACTGGACCGCTTTTGGTGAAAAATGTATTTTACACCAGGCTGTTAATAACCTTGGCACGCTGCTGCTGGTGTTGGTCTGCACTATTGTAATTCCTGATGTCCACTGAATATGTGTAGGCTACTTGAATCCAAAGTCGTCACTGGTAAGTGTAAAATAAAAACTTTAAAAGCTGTCTGACTAATCCAAGCCATCCAGATATCTCCATTAGCACAGCACTTGCTTTTCTGAGTACAGTGCTCGCTGCACTCATATTAAGCTAGAAAGACCACAGCTCCAGCCCCGAGCACACTCATCCTCGGCTTTATGCTCAAAGACTTCTGCCACATCAACCATCACTGTTTGACTCACAACCCCCATGAATTACTCAGCCATTCAGATGGCTTATTTCTTGCTGCAGGCTTGCACAGTCATGTGGGCAAAATCACAGGATTCTGCATTTGTGTGTATGTATGTGTGTCTATTAAAAATGAATAGGTTTCCACTGGCTTCATGTATTCATGGAATCCTTTGCTATTTTAGGTTCAAAATGGACATGGTCACAAATTCATATGAGCTGAGGCTCCACAATACCTATAGGCGCATCTTGTATGTGGAACAAGATGTACGATAGCTGCTGTTCTCTGTTCAGCAGCCTTGTCTGTAATTTGCACAGACTAGCGGCACAATAACAGAGGGCTGAGAGGAAGTAAACTGGACCACTTCAAGATGCTGCTGGCAGAACAAGGGAATTAAGGGGGAAATAAATATGATTTATGGTTCTCCAATCACAAAATGGCCAGAGACTTGAGCATGAGGAGATAAGGTCTATCTGTGTTTTTGGAATTCCTACTGGTCACCGATGAACTTTGACAGCGGTAGTAGATTAAGCTGACAGTTGGCCAAGGTGCTAACAAGAGTTGGCAGAGATTAAGCTAAGTTTGTTGTTTGATGATTTGTTATCTCCCAATAGACATCGCCATAATGTTGCCAACATTCCATCGTGGCTCCACTTTGATTCTGGACACCATCACACATACTGAGTGTGCGCTTACAGAGTGTATTACCAAGGTCCAGACATTTCCTCTGCTTCTCATCTGTCAGTTGAGTGTCATACAGGCAGGGGCGCAAGGTCATTTTATTTATTAAATTCTCAACAAATTTCTGACCTTCTGTTACTGCTGATTTGGCTGTTATATAAGATGAGCACTTTGCTGTTTTCCATGATGAGGGAGTGCTGGGGTCAGAGTTCAAGGTGTTTAAAGCTTCAATGATGAGCGCAACCGCCACAGCAACGACGACAAGGACAGCATCACTTGATATATAAACCAAATGTTGTGCAACCATAAAATGTGATCTGCCGGTGACAGCCATCACAAATCGTCAGACTATAATCTGACCTTTACAGTTACAGACCTGTAAAGGGTGACATAAATCTTATGCCCAAATCAGGGATCCATCCTGTTTCCAGTCCAGAATTAACCGAGTCTATAATATTTGCCTTCAAACTATGTCCAGCGCAAATACTGGCTCTTGTCACTTTTAGTTATTGCTTTCTTGTTCACTTCTAGATCAACGAAGGTGGATTTTGACCAGATTTGATACTGTATTTAAAAAATATGAGCATTTGTTATATTAGCGTTAGCGTTGTTCACCACAGATGTGTGCAAGACCACAGTATTGTTATCATTTAAGAACGTTAGCTGGGGAGAAGTCCACCTCAGTGACAGACTTATGGGTAGCATTTGGAGCATCCAGGCAGTATCCAGCACTCAGTAACAATGAGAGGAAGATAGCACCACTACTGTCCTACATAATAGCGAGGGGGGGAAGGGGAAATAATATGAAATGTTTCAATGAGTGAACCATCCTTTTAATGTTTGGATCTGACAAGGAAATGGACACAAATTGAATTGTAACATCTTTGACTAATACATTGTCAAGATACTAGTGGATGGGAAAAGACAAGACAGTGTGTATACTGTCAGTTTTAAAGCATGGAAATATTAACGTCAGAGAGCGACACACAGAGCAATCTGCCTTTTAGTGAAGGAAAGAGAGTTTCAATCTCAGTTTGCATAAAGGAGATGCATAATAACATCAGGTGTAAATGTAACATCATATCTAGACACTGTCCCAGGCACACACATGCATGTTAATGCTAGGTGTAACAGAGTCCATAGAGTCCAGTTTGGGAAAACTAGAGACAATTGTGGATATAGGAACTAAGAGCTTCTGTCAGAGCTTGATGAAATAGCCTGACAGTGAGCTGAAGGTCGCCTGGTGTGGATGAAGACTCATCGCTATTTTAATCAGCACATTTGGAATAATCCATATTATCAGCATTATTTGTCAGGGGCTACAATCAACCTCCCTGCTGCCGGTTAAATATTAGACCACAGCGCACATCTATAAGATTATTATCTGCATTGCAAACTGATCATTGTCGATGTCACAGCACAACTGATGTTAATGCAAAAAAGATAATTCATGTAATTCTAACTATCTAAGAACAAGACAAAAGCTTTTTTCACTCTTTTCAGGGATAAGAAACCAAACCATTTCTTAAATCCCTGCTGTCCTGTATCCTTGGTGGAGGAATTCATGTGTGACTTTTACTTTGCCTGACAGAACGGCTTAGGCAACGGTTATGCATATGGGCTTATACCTTCAATGCACTATGTGGACCTTGCGGTTTATTGTCAAAGCATGTACATATTGTATTACAAATCATTTCATTTTGACTGCACAATGCAACGTCAGCATATGTTAAGCCAATAAACAAGCTGTGAAAAAAAAAAAAAAAAAAGACTACAGCAGCTTAGTCAGCGTGCCGCCACTAAGATCTGCAGCCCGGATCACAAAGTGAGTGCAGCAGAGTCTGGCTGTCTTTGCCTTAGCTGGCTTCACAGAGCAGAACACTGACAATCCTGAAGACAAACACGGGTTCACATGAAAGAGGTGGAGAGTCTAACAGCCAATCAAACGGCAGGTAGACATCAGACTATTTAAGATAATGTAAGATCAAAGTTTTTATCCTCATGGTGCACTCACATCACTGCAGCAACAAAAGTAATATGCTTCAGCAGGAAAAAGATACAGAATATAAGCTCACAAATGGAAAACAAAAAGCAGCAATAAAAATAGCAGAAAATAAAATACTCAAACAGTAAAAGCCATTCATACCATCCACATCTGTATATATGCATGTGTTTATATGCTATTCATACCTGTATGAACTATTCATGTTCCTACATTTATTATATGTACTATTTATTATCACTATTTCACTAGACTCCAGAGACCATACCATGCTCTACTTAATGCTCATACTCCGTCACTGTAAATACTGTACTATAGATACGATACATACTGTATATTTATATTCACTGCACTGCACTTTCTGTTTTTTTGCACTTCTGGTTAGATGCTAAACTGCATTTTGTTGTCTTACTACTTGTACTTTGTGCAATGACAATAAAGTTGAATCTAATCTAATCGAATCTAATCATAGACATAGCCTAGTCCCACACTCAGTCACTGAAAGGACCATACTAGTGATTCTACATGTTTTAAATAATATCTACAAAACATATACAGTATACTTCAGGTTTCCACTAACCTTTTCCCAAAGCGAGAAGTCATGTTTTAGATTTCCGATGTCCTAACTTTATCCAGCCATTGATTTCCATGCATTCCTCAATGATATAAAAACGAACTTTTACTTCACTTCACTCAAATCTGCATATGTCTGATGTTATCTTATCATGATGTACCAAAAGCAAATCCACTGACCTCGGCTGTGTGGTTATCAGTAAATGATTGATTTACTGATAGACTGATTCAAACTTTGATCACATCAGTACTCCATCACTGTAATAAAATTGTCCACCTTAATTTTTCTACAAGCAGCAGCATTGTTGTGTTTTGATGACTTGGCTGGAGTGAAATGGTCCCTCTGCCAATTATCAGCGTTGTGGTTTATGAATGATGACAACTTTGTCAGCCACAGAAGTTTGGTGTTTCAACCAAAAATTCATATTTAAAAACTGAAGGATTTTGATTTGCTCACATGTTGTGAAATCTTTAGTACCCACACATGATCTGCAAAATGGTGCCTGAGAGAAAACATCATATTTACAGTATTTACAAGTTTATGAGCACATGAATGCCACCTCAAATTCATAATTACCAGTTGGAAATGTTCATGGTGACATTCCTTGACATTCCATATTATTTAAAAAGTGAAAACTAAATAGATGCCTGTCGTTCTGCTGTTGATATAAAAAGCAGCTCTCAAATTCTTACTTTTTCTAATAATGTAACACACTGATTTTTTCAGGTTGCTGAAAAAATGCTTATGCAACATTTCCAAAGGACTTGAATGCCACTCAAGTTGTTCTCAGGAATTCCGACGTTGGAAATATGAACTTCCGACATTGCACTTGAAGGCAGGATAAGCCCAAAGTTATGTGGCTCGCACACTGATCCTGCTTCATGATCCAGGCCCCTGGCGTGTGTGTGTGTGAGTGTGTGTGTGTGTCTCTTTCTTTTCCTATAACCTGTTCTTTAAAAAAATGCCCAAGTACAATATGAAATTCACAAAATGATGCGACTCTCTGCATATAGCTGGACACATTGTGGCAAAATATTAAAGATACATATGAGTTGTGTCATGCAGCTTTTAACAGAGGATTAGTCCTCGTTTTCCTGATGTTCTGTGGCACTACATGCA
>OMLB01002517.1:4301-24392 GCA_900302555.1 Myripristis jacobus
AAAGAAAAAAAAAAAAAAAAAAAAAAAAAAAAAAGTTCTTGCAGAGATTGCCTTACTGCATGGGTTTCTATTCTCAATACAAAGCCTAAGAACGAAATGCAAAAGAGAGTCTGTTTGTCTCAATTTAACTACAAAGGGAAGAGGAGGAAGCCGCTGAAGGTTGTGTGTCCGTTCACATTATCAAACACTCTGGCATTGTTCCACAGCTCCATGTGCACTTCGTCCCCAGCAGCCAGCTGCAGTATGATGGTGTTACTGCTGCTGTCGGAGCCGTCAGATGAACGGTCGTCATAGGTTGAAACCTGATGCGCGCCGTTCTTAAATAAAATGGCTCCCGTGAGGTGAGTGTTGTAGCCGTAGGTACTGAAGCTGAAGTGGTAGAGTCCATCCACCGGTGCTGTGAAGACACCTGCAACCAAGCACAGGAAAAACACATGCAAGAGGTTTCACTCAAATTATATACAGAGCTGTTGACTTTTAGTTATATTTAAACTCTTCTACCAGCCAGGAACCTTCTTCTTGGTTGAGCTTTTTGAGCACAAATAAACAAACTGCCAAACGTAAATGGCAAAGAACAAATCCTGGTCAGTTTATATATAGGAATGGTAAACTGAATGGTTATTTATAGCTTTCCAAGATCGTGAAAAGCTATTATGGCTAGTTTGAACTTGGAAAGGTCAGCTAGGCTACGTAGTTAATTTTAGATTCATAGAAGATTCATAGAATTACCATTAGTATTATTAGCATTATTAGCATTATTATCACCATGCCTCACTATTAAAAATAAAGTTATTAATAACTAAAGGGAAAAAAATAAAAACCAAAAACAATCATAAATCCATCATCAAATTGCATGGCATGGCCTGTGCAGTATTACCACATTCTTCTACTTTGTTGTGCGGTTTGAAATATTAAAAAAACTTCCATTTAAATAACTGTCATCTAAAGTCCCCAGTACCCCACCATCTGGTTAACCAAATCCTAAGAGAGAGAGACACACACACACATGCACGCACACACACACACACACACACACATTAAGACAGTACCTGTGTTTTGGTCGTAACCATTGCCAGTGTTAGAGAAGACGCGTTTGAAAACCAGAGTTTTGTCTGTGCTGGGTCCCTTAAAAATCTCACCAGAAATTGCCAAAGAGGCTGAAAACGCAATATGAGGGAAACCTGTGGGCATAAAAAGAAGATATGAGGCATAAATAGAAGATATGAGGGTATGAATGTTCAGGGAAAACATTATAATACATGGGAGAATGAAGATGGTGAGTATATTCTCTGAATTATACAATTTGTAACAGATTTTGCGAAACATGTAAACCCTAATATAATCACTTTATACAATTCATAATTTCAGATGAACATGCATATGATGATATGGATCATCAGTCATCATCATCAGTTTCATATCACGATATGGATTTAATATTGACATATCACTCAACTCTATTCTGCATTCCAGTCTTGACTACAAGTTTAAATACTGTGTGTGTGTGTGTGTGTGTGTGATGATCTCACCTTTATCACTGCTCTGTTTAAGCTTCTCAATCTCCTCTTCTGTGGTATTTAGTCTCATTTGCATGTCTGTAAAAGAGAAAAAAAAAACTAAATTGCATTATTTGAGGTCAACAAGTCTCCTATAAACAACCACATTTCCTAGACAGACAGTACCTTTATTCTCTTTCATCAGCCTGTCCATTTCGGCTTTCTGTCTCATCATCTCCTCGGCAGTCGCGTTGAGCCTGGCCTCCAGAGCTTCCATCTCATTCTGCTTCTTCTCTGTTTCATTCAGCTTCACCTCCAAGTGCCTCATCGAGTCCACTTTCGCCGTCAGCTCTCTGAGCCTCTTGCCAATGTCCGAGTCACCTGTCTGTCCCAACACCGACGCCACAAACAGGCATCCCAGCAGGCTCAGCACAAGAGTAGCCTTGAATCCCATCTTACCCACTTCCCTTGCTCTCTTGTGGAGGGCTCTTTGTTCTTAAAAAGGAAGGTACATAGGCCATATATATATCTTTTTCCCTGGGAAGGAAGGTCCTGTCAGTCTTGTAGTGACTAAGCAGCAGTGAAGGTTTAGACCCTCAGGGACCTCAGCTCAAATCGTGCCCAGACAGGTGACTGCTGGGAAAATTTTGTGAGTGTGCTTGCTCATACATAAGCAATTTGTTATGAAAAGATGTTATGAATACATAGGCAATGGCACGCATTTTCAAGTTGTAACATGAACCATAAGGAGCGGTTTTCATGCATATGTGGTTTTATGCCGCTGAAAGTGTGCTGTACAGAGTTTATTTTCATAAAACAATTTCAAAAAACTGATGCCTGTAATCTCAAAATGAATGCTGGGCTGAAAGCAAAGCGCATTGAAGGTCACTATGTAAGGAATGAGTCATGTAATGGACCTGTGCTTACACAATTATGATTTTGAGATAATAATTATTTGTATTTTTGATTCATTTACTCATGAAACTGAGGTAGCAAAGTTCTTTAGAAATGTATATCTGGAATTTTATGAGAAATCCCTGCATTTGTCGGTCATATGTAAAGTGTATGATGGTAAATAAAAAGGTTAACATTTGGAAATTTTGACATTTGAAATTTCTGTGCCAGAGTGGTTTCCCAGTGTTTCAGTGTTGTGTAACGCCTCCTAATCTATCATGATGGATCACAATGACTGGTGCGTGCACTGTGTTGCCTCAAAAAGAACCGAAAAGCATCCTCGGGGTAAATACTTCACCGTCAGTCAATTCAACACGTCATGTTAAAAAGAACGATGACGCACAGCACTGACCTTTCAGTTATTTAACGTTCTTCTCACACAAGCAACTTCACTGCCTTACATTTTGAGGGTATCTCAAGTTACACAAGATATTTAGTCAGCATACATCAGTTGCTCTATTTCTGCTCTCTCATCATTTACACTTAACTTACACTTAAAGGTAACTTCTGTCCATTTTTGGTATATTTCAAAGTCTGTGTCCATTACTCAGCTAAAATATAAATAGACCATTCACAGCCATCAATTTGCTCTCTATAGAGAGTATAGAGCCTTTCCACATCCTGATATGAGGTGCTCCTATCATCATTTTTTTTTTTCAAGAAAATTCAGGATCCATGTTTTATGGATATAAAGCCTGTAGCCAATCACTGGACAGTTTTTTCAAAATGGTTAGAGAGGCAGTGCAGTAGTTTGGTGCAAGAGCCTCCACGTTGTACCTGCATGGAGCAACAGAGGGCGCTGCTGCTACATCCTGAGAACAACATAAACCCCTATCTGTATGTGGACGGGTGTATACGTGTATGTGTGTGTGTGTGTGTGTGTGTTAAACAACCTAGGAGTTTTTCCTCTGTGGAGAATTCAATTTTACCCCTTGCTTTACTCACCTATCCAACTCTGGCAGCTGGATTATTCTCCCTCCAGTCTCACAATACGCAAATATTCCTGCCTCCTTGTTTGATTGGCTACTCTGACCAAACCAATCACTCCCTCAGAAGTGAGTTGGTTAACAACTTCAATGTGCAATTTCTTTCCATTCTGTTTATTTGTTTGCTAGCACAGTATCTCAGAAAGCTATGAACCGACTGTCATGAAACTTAGTGGAAAGATTGGTCATGGACCAAGGAAGAGCTGATTCATTTTTCACCCCGACTGGCCAAAGTGGGGTGTGGCAGTGGGCGTCACTTCACATGAAAATGCATGTAACTTCCAAACAGACTCGCACACACACATCATGAAACTTTGTGGAAAGGTCGGTCATGCTGAAAGGAAGCACTTATCAGCTTTTCATACTGACTGCTTCTCAGGGGTGTGGTGGTGGGTGAGATTAACTTTTGGTGATATATTAACAGATATTGACAACTGCATAGCGTTAGTGGAGGTATGCGCTCTACTGAGTGTTTTTTTTTTTCTAGTTCCTATCAAAGATGTTTAATGAAGACATTGTTAAATAAATAAATAAATAAATAAATGTTTGCAAGTAATGTGAAGTAGAGTGAGGATACCCAGCTTGAGGCTGGTGGGACCCATCAGGACGAGACAGGCCTGGTTTCAGACAAAAAATTAGAAATTATGCTCAGGTTCAGGTCGGCTATTTGAGGCGGTGAATGTAACCCAGTGATGGAGGAGAAACAAAATCTTGGATTCGGGTTGGGTTCAGACACAAAAAGAAGTTCGGCTCCTGTCTCATGTTGGGTTCGGCCAAAAACATGTGGCCTGATCCACACTCTAATGTGAAGTTCTTGCATCTTTTCAGGCACAGTCAAAGCCAAAGTCAGCACTCATTTGCCTTAGTTGAAGCTTTCTGTGGGAAATAGCTGCAGACTGTGGTTGTACTGGGCTGGGAACATGCGGAAATGCATGCATCTGAATCAGGGTTGTGAAAGTAAATGAATAACTAAATAAATAACTAACCTGCCTGACCAAACAGGAGCTGCTACATTAATTAATATTAATGTGTTTAGTTATATAATGATTTTTCAGAGATGTGGACACACTATTGTGAGGAAACTATTTTGTATGTATGTTGTTAGTAATATATGTATTGACATGTAAGCCAAAACTTTTTTGGGTACATAAGCTTGTTCATTTAACTTCCAACTTTATACTTAAATTCAAATCCTAAATTTTGTGTTTTTGAGATGTGAGTAGCCTATAACTCAACATTTCTGGCATATAGTAAGACATAGGGATGATTGTGGCGTTTTACATTCTCAAACTATAAATCATACAAAACCAATCAGACCATTTCTTGCAGAGCATGGTTCAGCAGTCAGCTCCACAGGCTTTTGAACATGCACATTGGCTTTATGGTTCTTATCAGATCATGACACTGTGAACTGCTCGTCTGAGTTTTGAAGGCATGGATCGCAAAAAATGCCACAGTAAATTTCTTTTGGCTGTCTGTAATCTGTAATTACCTCAGAAAGGTGTGCAAGCTTTCTGAGGTAATTACAGATTCCAGTCAGCATGTCAAATAACCTGTTTTCTGTGGCACACTCACTCTGTTTCTCCCTTGTACAGTTTTCCTGGTTTTGAGTCCTATGACTGTCAAAAGCTTTTTTAAGATCCAGAAACACTGCACCAACTTCATCCAATTTGGACTTAACATTCTCCAGGAGGTAGCAGTTAGCTGTCTCCATAGAGTGGTTGGTGCAAAATCCAAAGTGCATTGGGTGCAAGGTGTGTGTGCCCCTAAGGGTACATTAGAGTATTGCAGGTGGTATGTGAGATTTTTTTTTTTTTAAATGTTAATTTAAAATATACCAGTCATGCATAATTCCTAAAATAATAAGAATCAGAATCAGAAATACTCTAAACTTGACCCCTGAGGGGAAATTGGGTAAAATAATTTTCTTTTACCACAATAAGTCCAATAATGTAAGTTTGATAAACCACATATTATATTCAGTATTCCCTGGGTGTCCTGAGGGTGTGTTTGAGGTGTAAATCTGCTGCTGTGAGAGTCAAGTGAGGATGTTTCTTCACTATGACCATGAAGCCAGGACAAAAATCTTTTGTGGTTGAAACATAGCAGCAAAACAGGTGAAAACGAGGAGGAAGAAGAGAAAAAGAAGCAAAAAGTCGACAAAACAGTCAGTCAGTGTCATGTTGGTGTTTCACATACTGATGGAGCTGGATTGGATCCTGTTACATGGGATTTTTTTCCTATCAAATTTTTGCACTCGTCAGGTACTTGGCTGGAAAAAAAATTCAAAGGGGGTACATTATTGAAAAAACTGCTTTAGAAATCATAATTTGCACTAAAGTGCATTGCATTGAGAACCCTAAATAACCTCACACAAGAGCCAAGAGCCAAGAGCCTGTCTCACCAAGCAGTTCAACACCATCAGTCCAGTCTGACTGTATTGTGCAATGGAAAAGTGAGGTTATGTTTGAGGCAGAGAGCAGGATCCATGAGATGAGGGTCACTGCCACAATTAAAACTATTGTTTATACCACGAGTACCACAAAGCAGTTATGGCACCCACATGACCAGCAGCAGCCCTGCTCTAACATGTTTCATGATTCCTGGAGTTTTGTTTGTTCCGTGTTAATCAGAAAATTGTTTCCTTCTATCAGTTGTAACTAGTGCTATGCCATGTGAGGTCGGAGGTGAAATTACTTCCTTGTTTGATGTGTTAGGGTTAGGTTTATTAGATCAGCTAGTTAAATAGCGATCACTCTGGTGCTGCAGTAACACACAGGTCAAGGTCGAACTGAGTACCTTTGTTAAGATGATCGGTTTTTTTCATTTATTTTCAATTGTGTGCAAGAGTACTGGAACATAAGCCTGGTGCTATGTGCTATGCTATGTTTGACTATGGAAGTAGGCATAAAAGAGGCCTACAATACAGCGTATCTATTTATAAAATTCCCTTTTGGTGGATCAAAAGTGGAAATGAGAAAAAAACTGAATGAGCACAAATGTAAGAAAAAGTGTTGCAAATGGTAAATAATCTGCAATTTGATTTGTTTTTTGCAGTTTTTTGTCCTGTTTTGTTTGTGTTAAAGCTGTGAGCCTGTAAATATCTGAAACTGTAAAGAGTGATTGTGGCTCTAGAAAAACTTGAACATTAACTTGAAACCTGATGACATTTTCAGTAGAAGCATTAAACGAGGAAACTATCTCAAGAAAAAACACAGATGTCAAAAAAACACGAAATGATATCATGAAATAAATTTCACTGGCACGTGACGCTGGCTGATGGTCAGAGCATATTTCCTCATACTATTCGTGAAGTTGCATGCAACGTGAAGTGGAATGACAAACTAAAGGCTAGTTTCCTTGTTTGTGGGAGGACATACAACAAACAAAAGAAAAAAAGAAAACACAAAAAGAACCTGCTCATCCCTCTGCGCCAGTAGTCAGCCATCCTGTTGAAGACAAAAAGGAGCCTCCTCTTAGTAGCAGCACTGGAATTAGTACCTCATGCACTGATAACCAGTTTTGTAGGAAACTATTTGATAGAGAACATCCTGTGCCTTTGAGGATGATGAAGATCATTTTGCTTCTTGCTTTAACTGGATGCACGTCGACCACCCTAATCTACAAACGGCGGTGCGACCCTGTGCCCAATTCTCTGGCACATCAAGGAAGGCCACCAAGTTTATGTGTAAACTACAAAAACGCTGAGGAACTTGACAGAAGGCAGGCAAAAATTAATGCCACACAACTGGGGGTGCAAGAGAGGATGGATGCGGTAGAAAAGAAGCAAAATGAGAGTGAAGCACAACTCGAGTCGACAAGGCAGGAAATCAGTACGAGGTTTGGCGCATTGGATGAGTTAGTGACCAAACTGCAAAATCAGCTCGAAGAGATGAAGCGGGAAACCAAGGCTGGATTCAGCGCTGCGGACGGACAGCTTGAAAAACAGAAAGCTGACATCGGCAGACTGAAGAAAGACACTGCAGGTAAAGGCTGACAGCAAGGGAACGCATGAAAAAAGTTGGTGTCATCCAGATTGAGTCGTTTAAAATGAGAAGTTGTGATACAAATGGAGATGTAACTCAATTATTACGCCGATTTCTGTGCTTTTTTTGGTGATTCCATCTCTCTCATGAGTGGCTTTGGCCTTGCTGCAAACTTCTAGTGGAGATCCCACATTTTCCAAATGAATTACCTGATGAATTACAGAGAAATGTGTATAAAATGATGCTCAAGACATCTGGATATTTTCTATTTGATGTGATGCTGCAGCCATAAAACAGTAGCATCTTGGATTTGAATATTTCACACTATATAAGCCGGACATACAGAATAAGTGCGTGACATTGTTGAACAATATAATAATTCCAAAGTCACTTAAGGTGACTGACGGAAGTCAATGCACCGAAAATTTGCATTAAAAACATGTTGTAGTACAGATAGTGGGCAGGAGTGTAACTGATATTTGCAAAGCCACTTATGGGATATTACTATTAATTTTACAGGAAAAATCACAGTTCAAGGGGTTAAAATGCAAAACACTTTTTTTTTTTTTTTTGTTAAATAAAATATGGTCCTGTCTCTGTCATTAGAGATTAAACCAAAAGTGAGTTCAGTGGAGAGCAACCTGAGGAGCCAAACAAATCAGCAACAGCGGCTACAAGCTGAAGTGAACAGGCTGAAGAGAGAAGGTAACGTCAAAATAAGTTTCCTGCCTCTTTGTTTCACCTTTAATGTCTGCAACTTTCTGTTTGTCACACAGATCTGTCAGGTCACGAGTTTGGGGCAAATGAATGACTAATTTGTGATTTGTTGATTTATTTTTTCCAGTCAGTTATAAGGTGGCGTTCTCCGCATCTATAGTAGAAGCTCCTGGCGTGTTCACTGGACCCAGCCCTTCGACTTACAGCAAAACTCTCATCTTCAACCGCGTCTTCACAAACACTGGCAACGCTTACAACTCGAGAACAGGTAAATTCTGCACACCTGCAGTGCAGCCTTGACCTCAGCTCTCTCTCTGTGTGTGTGTGTGTGTGTGTTCACCAAAGTTTTTCATTAGTTTTTAATTTTGTTTTGATTTTAATTTTTGTTTTCAGTTCAGTTTAGTCTCAATGGGTTTGCTCATTCCAGTTTAGTTTTTGTTGAGTGGCACATATTTGTGATTTTCATAGCTTCCTGTTGGATGTTGTGTTATCGATCTGGCATTGTGCTGCGCTGTGATTTGCTGGGAGCTTCACACCCACTGCTCAATTCCCAGTTTAGTTTTTACTAGTTTATTTTGTCATAATATGGAGGGTGTTTGTCAGGGTACAGATTGAAAATTTTGAGCAAATTCAAAAGGACTAAAACGAAAAGACATTTTCTGTATATCTTTATTTTATCTTAACTAATTTTATTAAGTACACAGTATCATTTCAGTTTGTTTGTTTCTAAAGTGCAGTTTCTATTTTTATTTCTGTGAACTAAAATGTTTTTTCACACCTAGTTTTAGTGTTTAGTGTTTAGTTAACTGTAATAACCTCTGAGGAAATTTTTAAAAATGACAGTGTGTGTTTTCCTCCTTCACAGGCATCTTCACCGCCCCAGTGAGAGGGGTTTACCACTTTTCCTTCATGACGTTTGGCTACAACAGCTACACGTCAGGTGCCATACTGGCGAAGAACGGCCGTTGCCAAGTGAGCACCCGGGAATTCAAGGGGCCGGACACCAGCGACACCACCAGTAACACAGTGGTTCTCTCTCTGAATGTTGGAGACTGTGTCAATATCAAATTGTGGCGAGGTGGCAAAGTACACACCAGTGTGTTCAGCGGGTTCCTCATCTTCCCACTGTAGTAAACGTTTGGGATGAAGATTACTTACCATTCTCTGATGACAATGTGTGAAGCTTCTTGCTCTTTAGAGAATGTATGGTCTGATTTTTTTGTTTCCTCTTTTTTGTAGTTTAAATAATTGAGTCACAGCCTAAAATGTGTGTATTATCCTCCGATTCCATTTATTAAACACTATACTGTCAAGATTCAATATGATTTTAATCCATGAAACACTTTTCATAACTGTTTTTCCTATCTGTGTTTTTCACTGCCCATTTGTCTCTGTTTCAGATATTATGAATATTTACTATGGATGGTTTTGCATCTTTTTATGATTCCTGGAGTTTTGTTTGTTCCATAATCAGAACATTGTTTCCTTCTATATATCTAGTTGCATGCCGTGTGAACTTGGAGGTGTAATGACAATGTAAAGGCTAACTTCCTTGTATGCTGTGTTAGGGTTAGGTTTATTGGATCACTTAGTTAAATGAAACCCCTAACCCTAACCCTAACCCTAACCCTAACCCTAACCCTAACCCTAACCCTAACCCTACACAAATAAAAGTAAGACTGATTCTTTGGTTGAGGTGATCATAACTTTGTTTCTTTTCTCCAATTGTCTACAACAGGATTACAAGCAGAAAGGGCAAAAACAATTGTGGGAGACAGCTCAATATGTCAAGAATGATTCTGCCCAATCTAATGAATCGACAGTTAAGGTCTTGATTATAAATGATAAGCATGCCAACACTAAACTTATCTCTTTCTGCTGTCATGTAGCTACATTTTTTTTGTCTGTTTGTGTGTTCTGTTTGAATTCTAATACATGTGTGTGAATGTGCATGCCATCATGGAAACACACTGAAACATGTTGTACTCGAGCTGAAGGACCTGCAAAATGGATAATGTAACTGCAGAGCTGACAACATGTTGCCTCCATTCATAAGAATTTCAATTGAAGCAGAGCCTCAGCCTTTCAATCTCCAGCACATATACTGCACCCTTAACTCCTGCTGGGCTGCCATTTGAGTTTCCATACAACACTGGCCTTAATAAAAAATAAATTAAAAAATTTAAAAAAAAAAAAAGCAAAATGTGGACTGGCTTTCACCTTGCATTCCTTGCAAAACAGGCAAAAAATGCAAGGAAAAGTGTTGCAAACAGGAGACGATTTGCAGTTTGGTTTATTTTGTTGAAGTTTGGTCTAACTGGTTAACTCAATTCGATAAGTTGCCTGTCTTGTCACGTTTTGCACATCTGACTGGCCAGGGTCAGTCAGGTGGGATTCTTGTGCATTATGAGAGTTGCCTTGTTTTATGAGGTTGCCTTGTTTTGTTTGTGGTAAACCTAATGGCCTGTTAAGATCTGAGACCGTAAACAGTAATTTTCAGTAAGGAAATTATTACCAGGGAAAACACAGATGTCAAAAACAGATTGGCTGGAGGCACAATGAAGCGATATAATCTAAGATATTTCACTTGAGGCTGACTGATAGTAAGAGAGTATGTAAAAACAAGATACCGCACACGTCTATGAACCCCAGACACTATATTACTGTACATTCTGTTAAGAATGCTGATTCAAAGCACAAAAATAACTTCTGCAATGACTAAAAATCTGCTGTTACACACACTGTGTTACAAAAATGACAACATGTAGTTAGTATGGTTAAGTTAATCTAGCTATATGATGGACACTCACTAATATATTCACAACACCTTGTGTTTTTATTCTTGACTAAAATTAAACTCCTAATGAGCAGTCGGTTATTGCCTTAGGTGCTGGGGCAGACTAAGCAGACAGGCCCGTATGTCAGTAATAGCCCCTGGCATTTTGCCCATGTTCTCCCACCGCTGAGTGCTGGCATCATACCGGTGGACCAGTCCAGACTCACTGTAGTCCTCCTGGCAGTACCCTCCCATGATGTACATCTTTCCCTCTAGGACAGCAGAGGCTGCACCGACATGGGGCACAGGCAACGGCGTGAACGTGCTCCAGGAGTCGGACACCGGGTCGTACACCTCACAGGCCTGTTGGTCAGTGTAAAACTTCCTCAGGTTACACACCCCACCTGCGACATACAGACGACCACGCAGGGCCTCCATGCAGTGTTGGGCCCGGTCTTGGGTCATGTCTGCCAGGTAGGTGGTTCCTCCCTCCGAGTGATACAAGAACATGGAAACCAGACATTCGTACTTGCAGTTGAACCCTCCTGAGATGAAGATCTCTCCATTTAAGACTGCAACAGCCTGGCCACTCAGAGGCTGGTCCAGGGGTTGAACATAGCTGAAATGAACACAAGAAGAGGTGACAAATAGGAATGCACAGTAGAAGATTGGTGACCCAGCTTAACTCCTATCTCCTAGTTAACCCAACCTCCTTATTGTGAAGCAGAGTTCATGTACCTTTAAAAAGGGCCTATAAAAACTTTAAAAAAAAAATGCTACCAAAACTGTATCAAAATGGGAACTCTACATTTTTTGAAGTTTCATTCCAGTTTTCATTCCAAATTAAAGAACAGACCAGAAAACAAGTTTTGGAGGCCAGAAATGGTGTGGCATTGGTGTGGATCAGACCGAATGTGTTTTGTAATTCTCAGTGTCTGATGGTCATAGTTGGCCTTTTTAATTCACCACCACATCACCAGCGACAAAGATACACCACAGTGGTGTCCGTCAGCTGTTTCTGAACAGTTAACCAGGTTTCCAAATAAAAGTGTAACAAGTCACGTCGGTTGACCTACTTACTGAAAATTTACAACCAGGAATATGAGGACTAATTGAGGGAATATGCATCAGTTGTAACAAAGCATAGCACCACTAGATGTCAGTGTGGTTGTATTTTGCTGGGGTCCCTCCAGGACAGAGCTTGATCCAAAGAGAATATCAAGGTGGATATTTTGCACATTAACAGTGACAAAAATAACTTCTCATCTAAGTGGTAACTTAAAGCTGCATTCACTAAGAATGGAATACAGAAAATTTGCCTGTCCACTGGTCTCAACTCAATATTATGTCTTTGTTCTATGTATTTCGATATATTCGTGGTTAAATCCACATTGTCCAGTGCTTGTAAATGCATCTTCAGTTTTCTTTCAATGTATTCTTTCAATTTGAAAATTTTGAATGAACCCCAGGTGTTCACTCTCAATGTCTTCAAAGAGCATGTAATATGTTGTCAGAAAATGTTGACGCACGCAGCAGGCACTTAGGTCTGGTGAACACAAATAAAAATTCTCAGGAAGACTTGATATTGGAAGAGAGATTATGACGTAAATTAAATCTTCACCATTTCAGTATGAAGTTTTCCATGCATATCAGTGTTGCTGCTCATGACACATTTTCCCAGGTTAATCAGTTTCGATCAGTCTTCTCACTCTTAAATATCAATTTTTTATCTGAGATGCCTGTGCAGTGTCAGCTATTGTAGCTCTACTGTTATTTTCCATCTTACCCCCAGGAGTCAGAGTCAGGGTTGTATTCCTCCACACTGTCTACATTGGTATTGAGCTCTTTGTCTCCTCCAATGGCGTAAAGCCGATCCCCTCGTACCACCAATGGGAAGTTACTTCTAAACTCCTGCATGTCAGCCAGCCTCTTCCAGCAGCCATGCTTGGGATCATATCTAACATATAAAAGAGAAAGAAGGAAAGAGAAATTAAACTGTGTGGTTGGAGTAATCAGCTTCTTCAGATGTGGAAAAATTGGATCATTTATATACACACATAGTCTTTTTACCTGTAGGCTGATTTCATTGTGTCATCCTTGGCATAAAAGTCACATCCCCCAACCACATACAGCCTCCCATCCAATACACCGACCCCATGTCTGAACTTTGGCTTGTCTGGTATCTCTGCCAGCCTCCTCCACTCCATCTCCTTCACCAGCCCTGTTCCACTGCGCAGAGAGTTAGCAAACCATAGTTCCCTGCTGGGTACACGCTGACCCATGTCTGGGTTCAGCTGGTCTCCGCCGACCAGAACCAGGGCTTCTTTGGGATGCCTGAAGCGACACTGATCCTCAGTCTTTGGTAGGCTGAAGCCAAATTCCTTCAGCGCTGAGCCATAGAGTTCAATCTCTTTGCTTCCAGTGCACTCCATGCGCAGGTTGATGGCCCTAACCTCCCTGAACTCTCGAAAGGTCATGAGGGGAAAGCGGACCCCCTTCATCAGGGAGCTGGCCTGGCTGAGCCTCTCCTCGGGATCAGCCCCCACCCAGGAGACCACAGCACGAAATACAGCCAACTCAGAGGGCACACACAGACCGTCACAGCAGACAAAGTCCAGTAGCTTCTCAGCCGGTAGGTCCTGAAACTTAGCCGTGGCCGACACATCCCAGAAGTTTCTCAGGACAAAGTCATTGGCTTCCTCAAGGAGCTCTGACATCCCATAGGCCTCAGCAAAAGACGCCACATCCAGGCAGGAGTTTGTGTTCATTTCCCATCGCATGAAGTCAAGGCAAAGTGAGAGGGCGGGCTGGAACTGGAGCTGGAGGGCAGTGCAGGTGATCTCAAAGACACATTCCCAACTGAGGCAGAGGGTCCCACTGTAGGAGCATCCAATCAGAACCTGTAACTCAGAGGCCGGCAGGAAGGGGAGGGTCACACAGGGCTGATGGGATTCCCTCATTCCAGAAGTGAACATTCCCCGGAAGTAGTCACTGCTGGCGGCCAGGATAACCCTGTGGACTGAAGACAGAAAAGAGTAGAGTTAATTATTAAATTTCATGGAATCTTTAGCTACTAATTATATTAATCATCTAGTAACATATTGTAATGGGACCGAGCAGAACTTTGAAAAAAGCTGTAGATGCTTCTACAAAGGTTCAGTAAGGCAGATGATTTCTCCACCACTTTTATTTTTAAATTGCTATGGACAGACTATAGTTGAGCTTTCCCATGCCAGCTCAAACTCTCATTCACACAAAATGTGAGGATAATGGTTACCCAGTAAATGTTGATACTGTGTTTAGTTTCAGCTGATTTCTGTCACTCTGTCTTTGCAGGACGAGCCCCATCCCAATCCCCTCCATCTTCAAAATGAATCAGTCATCTGCAGTCCCATCATTAGCACCTAGACTCTGGTCAATCCAGACCCAGCTTATCCATAAATCCTCATAATTCTGTCTATATAGGTGTTTTTGATTATAATGGACTGCCAAACTACTGATGATTCATAATAAAAGTTGTCTTTCACTGCTAATTTGATCTCTCCTTATTGAAGTTTCATTGTAAAATGCAGAATATGTAGAATTAACAATACATTTCTCCAGACACAGTGCTTACTAACCATGGAATAATTCCCCATCCACATCCAAAATAATGTCACAGCCCACTCTCTCTGCCCAGAGCTGTCTGATGGACTGCAGAGTGACCTTCATCTGCTCTGCAGCAGAGATCTTTTTCTCTTGTTTCTTTGGATTTCTACCCTCCCTCATTGTCTCCTCCTCAGTACAGAGATCCAGCACCCTGAGGACTCCCAGGGTTTGAGCTGCAGCCTTTATCTGAGCCACAGTGTCGATGTTCAAAGTTAAAATGGCTCCAGTGTAGGCAAACTCCAGAACTGCCTGCAGCCCCACATGATCCATCTCAGGGCCCAGGAACATTGACCAACTATAGGCGTCCATGCTGACTTCCTCATGATGTCTTTCCCGGTGTCTTTCCTTCAGTCTCTCCTGGATAAGGGAGCTGACAGCAGCCAGGACAGGGGAGTGCACACTGAATGTCTTCCCACCCTCAGTGCTCAGAGTCAGGTCAGTGAGGAGAGACGAATCCCTGAACTCCCTCAAAACCTGGAGAACCTCTTTTGGATAGTTTTTTCTGCTGCATGTGTGGACTTCATCCACTTCGACACTATCTCCAGATGCAGCCACTCTGTTATTCTCTCCACTTCCCTCTTGACTAGTTACATTGGCATACCTCATGTTGACCTCTGACCCCTCTTGCTCAATGCTCCCACTTACTAGCCCCATTCTGGTGTCATTGTAGGCCACGATCCTCCTCAACTCACGGTTGTCCCGCTCAATTCCTTCTCCTCCTTCTTCAACCACTCTTCTCCTTCTCTCTTTCTCTTTCTTCCACCGCTCTTCCCATTCCAATGGCATGTAACGCCTCGTAAACTCCATGGCAGCTATCGGTTTTGGCTTTCCCTTCAGATTTCTGTCTTTCTGATGTCCAGACAATTTCTGATGACATCCAACAAAACTTAACACATCTTGTCAGCATGATCGATTTGTCTAGTTTTCCTTGAATTTACATTTTCTGCTGCACCAACTCTTTGTTCCTCACCCTCAAAATCTCTCTGACTCGCCTCCCCTACTTGCCTCAGATATAAAAACTTGCTATTTATAGTCTCCACAGTAGGTCAGAGGGATTCAGTTTCTTGGTCTGAACTTTATCACAACATTCAGCAAGAGAAGATGTTTGTTTTGATGTTTACTTTATTGATTATTTGAAGTTTCCACCCAAAATTCGATTTGTGATTTTAAATAAGGAAAAAAAAACACCACACAAAGAACAAGTATACCTTCACTTCAAGGCTTAAAAGGATTCTTAAGCCTCGCATACAGTTAAGTGCACTTGACATGAATGCAAGAATAACATTTCCAAGTCTATTTTTACTACCTTTGTCGTTATTAGACATAATATACAGATATAAAACAGATATAATTAAGAGATTATAATAACTTTTTTTGTGGTGGATATTTCATTTGTGATGTTGTATTCTCTATTCTCTAATTTAATATAAACATTGCAAATGATGTTGCTCAGAATAGCTGCAATGTCGTCACGTCACCTCACATAACTTCATTGCCACAGGAAGCACTTTTTTGAGGCACTTCATTGTTATGAACACTACTCCCTCTAGTGTCAAAACACTGCACATAATAACTTCGAAGACAGTCTACCACAATCTCATGACCTCAGGCAGGTTGTGGAGTTATTTCAAACATGTTGCTCAGACAAATAAGCTTTGTGTACTTGAAACCCAGTGAAGTTTCAGTGTTGAGATCTGCTGATTTTTTCCAGAAAAGATGGTGGAAGTAGACATTGTGATTTCAAAGAGGCCTTGCGAGTAAATCTTTGGTTTAGGTGGTAAAACAGGAAGAAGTATTTATCCAGACAGTCCAGTCCAGGCCCTGATTAACCTGCTGCACATGTGAGAGTCACGGTCACTGCTGATTATAATCGTGCATCACTTTCTGATAAAGTGTTTCAGGATGACTTTTCAAAATGCCTGAGGTCATGAGGTCACTGGAGATAGCCTTAATTTAAAACCATTTCATATTTTTTTTTAATGCACAGCTTAGCTTAAACCTACTTTTACACAAGCACTAATAGTTGATAGCTACATACTTTGAACTACTGAAAGAGTAAAATAGCTAAAATAAGAAGAAGAAGAAGAACGGATATATAATGATTGATAATTGATAATTGAATAATTATTGTATATCTCCCTCCCCTGCTTGCTCAAATATGCTCATCCTTAAGCAAAAAAAGGCAAATAAAACATAAAATGTGTCACACTTATTCTCATGTCTTGGATTTCTTGATGTTGGATTTCTCTGTCGTGCACAAAGTTTAAAGAAATATTTTATCAAATTTAATTTCAGTTGTTATGGGAAGTGAGGCTTATTCTACTGTTGCACTCATGTAATTGTCTCTGGAAAGTACTTCAGCTAAATATTTAAAATGTAAAGTAAGCCTCTGCACAATTTTTACGCAGAGCACAGTCTATTTGTGAGGAATGGGAGTGAGGAACAGGATAAAACTAATGGTGGGCTGTAGGATGAAAAAATAATGCTGAATAAACTATGCATTTTTACAAGCTTCCCTGCCCAACATTGCTTATCATAGCCTTAAAGTTCAAGATTGACATATCAAATATGAACTTTTTTTTTTTAAATTAATGAGGTAAAATTTATGATAATAGACTTAAATTGCAATGCCAGAATCCTCACGGAAACACTTTTTCTAAATGAGAGCTGTGTGATGATTTAGTACGGTTACATACAATACTGTAGCTAATGAGTAATTTTACTGTGTATTGCACCTGGCTCAGTCAACCTGACAAATATAATTTCAGCATAAGAATACTGTAAATCAGAAAAAAATTGAGGAAAACAAGGTGTATAAAACCAAAAAGGTAGTTTTGCCCATTTTGCCCTTAGCTAAAGGTGATGCGGTATTCCGGGTAGGCTTGATCATCATGGAAGATGACAAACATGGAGGGCTGCTGCTGGTTGTCCACCAGGCTGTCAAAGCAGTCAGTAGGGTCAGTGGTGGAGCGTGGCGGCGGGGCTTTCATGGACGAATTACCAACGGTGTAGCGGCCAGTGAGGACTCGAGCCCTGTATAGCCGTCTCAGGCCTGAGCTGTCACGGGGAGAAAAACGATGGGCTGAATACTGGGCATCCACTGCAAAGTAAACTCCTCGTCCATACGCTGCTCCTGTGGCAGAATTAGAGAAGAGGCACAGCAGAAATTTCAAACGAAAGATGGCAGCTTGATATTTTGTAAGATCCCTTAAAAGCCCCAGACTAAGACCAAGGTGTCTTCAGGTATGAGGCAGTTAAATTTTATGCTTTTTAAGACCTTTTCAAGATACACTTTGACATATTTAAGACTTGCTTCTGAAAAAATCATCTTTTTCTTATTCACATGAGCATTGCAGGTAAGCGCGACACATTTGGTCTTGTGGCAAGGTCAGTGTCAAGCGGGATTATGTTTGGCTATACACTCCTTTAGCTAAGGTGCAAGCTGCTGTTGGAAAAAAATCAACTCAAGACTTTTTCAGTAGAAACTGAAAGTCCAAGGATATCTGAGGATTTCTCCCTAGAGTTGAGTATAACAGAGTGAGAGTACAACAGGCCTTTTCACAGTTTAACTGATCGTCTGAATATTAAGAAAATATTAGGCTCAGTGACAGGTTAAGAGAAATGTTAAATTCCATGCAGAAGATGTTGACCGTTATTGACAATAACAAATTAAAAGATGGATAATACGGATGGATATAGATAAGATGTTAACATGTTGTTAAAATTAAGGCCTCAAAAATTAAAAATATAGGAATACTGACTTTAAGGTGTAGCATTTGCCAATAGAGTGCAGATCAGGCTGCATATTCTTGTGCAAACCCAACCTGAGCCTGAGCTTTTGCATGTCATTCATCACTAGATTACATTTTCCGCCTGAAATACACCTATGTGTTGCCTTCAGCATCACCACGCAAACTCAAGAGCTACATAGGGAGTTGCCCAGATCAGACAGCAGGTCCATCATTTTTCACTGAAATAACACGGCTGTGACGGAACCTGACCTGAACCTGAAAATAATCTCAAAATTTTTGTCCAAACCCGGCCCGACATGTCGGGACCTGACGCAACTCAACACTTTAAACTTCAGAGCACGTGGTAATGTTTAATTTTTTCACTTTGGCAGAGCTAGGCTAATGACTCCCATAGACTTTAAATCTTTACGCTAAGCTGACACAAAATGCTACCAATAGGAACTGAACTACTGGATGTCCAGAGGTGATAACAGTATTGTGGTATCAGTACATTAAATGAGGATTACTGCACTTTGCATGTTGTGAAATCAAACGTTTTTAAGTTAGCCTGTATATGGAGGGTGACTTTAGCGTGACATTAGACCAGCCAGGAACCGCTGATGTAGGCAGATAAGATGGGTATATATTTATATCAAAATCTTGCCTAGAGTATCTTTAACATATATTTTAACCCTCTATGGTACGCATTATGATGCCAGTGAGGAAAAAAATGTTTGGAGTGTTTTTATGTCTCAAAATAGACTAAATAAACATAATTTGAAGAAAAATTTTTAATTTTATTTTTTTTGGAAGTTTTTGGGGTTCGTTGCCTGAAGGCAACATTGTACCATAATGGTACGTCAGTACAAAAGAACATTTTTCTTCCAATTTGAACATTATTTATGTCATAAACAAATGGAAAAATATTCAATAACATTCATGAATCACAATTCATGAAATTTTACATTTGAAACCATTATAAAATGAACCCTTATGGGGTTTCTTGGCTAAATGTTGCCTGTAGGCAACTTTGTACCATTTAGGAACAACCCATTAAAATGAACGTGTAGTGTAACTAAGTCTAACTAACTTCAAACTACTCATCTCAACAAAGATCATAACCATTTAATAAACAAGAAACAAGTGTCAAATTCCAGTGTTTGATCATCACTGCTTAATTTCAGTGCATGTTTTCTGTCAGTCCCCTGTGTCTTCCCTGACATATGGTGCCATCAATTGTGGTGATGCTGCTCAGTGGTTATGGAACTCCATGAAGCAGTTTTTTTTCAGCAACATTTACTAGTAGTCTAATAGTAATATAACAGAACCATAATAAACATAACATACTATAATATAAAGGTCAAAATAGAGTAATGATAAATAGTATGCTTTTAAACCTGATTAAACACACACTACCATGATCTCTTGCTGCTGCTGTGATTCCATAATGGTACAGTGTTGCCTGAAGACAACATGTGCAATTTTCCATAATGGTACGTTGTTGCCTCAGGGCAACAGATGCATTTTAACAGGTTTCTACTATTTAATTAGCAAATAACTTGCATGAAACTATCAAAACATAAAGTTTACTCACCTATTTTTTTGAAAATATTTTTTTCCAGGCAAAAAAGGGCCAGGAAATCATGTTTCGAACGTCTTTTGTTACAGCAAGATAGCAGAGCTGGTTCCTGAGAAAAAGCCCGCCAAAAACATTTTCAAAATGGTTTCCTGGAAATCATGTGACAAATTAAAGTATTTTAATGGGTTCCTTATGGTTTTCCCTCTTTTTTAAAGTAT
>OMLB01002528.1:16801-29372 GCA_900302555.1 Myripristis jacobus
CACAGAGCCCCATAGCCATAATTCCTCCCACTAAAATTCAACTCCTATGTAGGCCATAAATTATTATTAATACATGCACTGTGAGCAGTGATAAGCATCTCACTTGAAAAGGATGGGGCATTTTGGAGCAGAAGATGACAGACATTGCACAGTAATGTGACTTGAATAAGCATCACATGCAGGTCTGGCTGTGCGAGTTTATCTCCTCACAACAGCTTTATGTCTTTCATGTGGTTTCTGTTTCAGCACTGCAGGTGAGCAGCTAATGATCTACATCAAGCCTGCTACTTTTCCAATTTACAATAACGTTGGCTCACTGAGAACCAGTCTGAGTGTCACACCTGTAGATATGTGTACAATTGTCATGTGGGAATTTGCATAGGCGTGTATAAATAGATTCACACTGGCTGTGGGGTTTCATTAACTACACACCTTGGAATTGTGACCCCAAAGAGGCCCTGTAATATGAAAATACAATTAAATTTAAATGAAAACAAAAGCTAAAATACAAAACTGAAGCTCTAAGATTCATTTTCAAATGACACATCCATTGTTGGTATTGGACTGCACACAAAGCCACAAAGTCATGTACGCTGCATAGCCTATTTATCATTCATCAGTTCATAATAACAGTATCATTTCTGATTTTGATGTGCCATATACCTCCGTTTACATTAGGGAGATAATATGTCAGTCTTTACTGCAGATTAAAAGATGGGTTACCCATGTTGCATGGGTTTAGTTTCAGTCAGGCCTCTGGATGTAATAGATACCATCTATTCATGTGTTATGTGTTGCTATGCTGGTCTCCTACACTACACGGACGTAGAAGGTAGACGGAAGATAGAAGGTGGTTGCAAGAGAATTTATTGCAATTATAATTTAATAAAACACGTGAATGCAAACTACTTAATCTACCACTCCCCCACAGGACGAGCTGAGATCAGATTAGATCCAAGCACAGTTTTTACTGACGCAGACATTCCGTATCCGCTAGAAATTGGATGTTCGGAGCCAATTAGAGGGGAAATCGCTGCTGTTCATTCGAAAACGTGTCATTCCTGTCCGCACCACGCCACCACCAGACCGACAGCCCACAGTTTCCCTTCATTCACAATATTGACAGTCCCGTCCTCTACACCCCCACCCACCCCGCTGCCTCAGTCCGCACAGCAGATGCTGTGACGGCAGACTGTGACAGGCGCCATGATGATGATCTGGGGTTTTGCCTGCAGCGGCTACCAGAAATAATACAACGCAGGGAGATGGGCTGTTAGATGTAGAGCAAATGACAGGTTAGGCTGGCACACAGCAAAGATGGCGGTTTAAACAGTTCTAAATCCCTGCGCATGCGTGAAAACAGAGGATAACTAACAAGCTGTAGGTTTGGATGATTTTTGTTTTAAAAATAGAGGTGGAACAACAAAAATGTGTTTTGAAAGCGTACATAGCACCATACAGCGACCACCAGTGTTTAACTCATTCATATTTTACTGCTGAGCACTACTTCGTCGAGACTCTCCCGTGATCCAGTGCCGGTCGAGCAATACGTTACAGAGTGTGCTCTCTTCGTTGTAGAGGATCTTTGGTCGCAAGCTGCTGTAGCTTGACTGTGCAAAGACGGCAAGAAGCGACCGGCGGGGGAGGCAAAGGAAAGGAGAGGAAAGGAAAGGGGGGAATTTAGGCTGTGTCCTGTATTTGGAATAAGCAAGACTAGACCACAGCTTTCTTCTTGACGTGAAACGAGCTCCTCGGTAACCTTCAAAAGGACCCGCATTATTTTTTTGACGGCTGCGGGGCAATGGACCCTTTACCCCATCCGTCGGTTTAAACTGTGAAGAAACTAATAGACGTTTGGTTTGTGGACGAAGAATGGGATTTAAAGGACATATCTGCCAGCTTTGAGTTGTGAAAACAAGGGGATATTTTCCAGCTGGATAAAAAATAACCCTTGCGTCTGTAAAGAGGGTCGAAATTCAGTTTAGTCCTGTTGGTATTGCAGTTAGCTCCGGGGAAAAGAGGGAATGTTGGCAATTATGAAAGGAGAGAAGTAACGTATAATGTTAGCTCGCTGGCTAGCTAACTAGCTAACCTAGCAGCCTGCTAACTAAGCCTCTGTCGCCCTTTCCATTCCTAGAGCAGAGGAGGGGCGCTGGGGCTTTGTAGCATTGCAGATCTGCCTAGCATTTTTTGGTTGCTGCAGGAATGGAGAATCCCAAATATCTACCACAAGTCAGGGGGAACTGTTGAACTGCATTGGCGCGGCGCTTCATTTTTTATCTTTGAGAAGACCCGAAAACAGGAGTGCTGAAGGGGGGAAGGAAATAACTGCCAGCTAACGTTTGGAAAATCTGCCGGTCGGGCAGGGTCTGTAATTGTGAGTTCTTTTATGTGTCTTGTGGGAATACTGATACAATGAGGAAATACCGCACGTCTTATCCACCTCCCACATACTGGATAGTGAGAGGGAGGTCATGAATAGATTTATTTTAATCTGGAATTAGCTTCTGCTTCCCCTGAAAGCAAAGTTGTTTTTTTTTGTTTTTGTTTTTTTTAAATATTTATATTCAAGGTGAGAGAACTTCTATCAGGCCCTCTTACGTTACTAGGCCGAGGAGGCTAATTTGACTGCTCATTTTTCTACACCTTTTCCCCTAATCATTACTTAAAACCCAGCAGTCGGAACCATGTCGGGAGAAGTGCGTTTGAAGAAACTTGAAAAGCTGATCCTGGACGGGCCAGCTCAATCTAATGGCCAGTGCCTCAGTGTGGAAACGCTGTTGGATATCCTTATCTGCCTTTACGATGAGTGCAACAACTCCCCCCTCAGAAGAGAAAAAAACATTCTGGAGTTCTTGGATTGGGGTAAGATTTTCCTCTATTTCTCTTTACTGTGTCTCCTGTCTTTGGTAAGATGATAGGCTAATGTTGGTGGTGCAGTGGCCCTCCCTTCCCCATCACATTCCTTTTATAGTAGTAGTGGGGCTCAGTTGGCCTGCTCTCTCAGGCTGGCCCTCCCCAAAGCAAGGCTGCTTTAGTTCAATTTACTTTACACAACCAGCTTGCATGCGAATTTGCGTTCCCTTTTTATAGGCGTGTGTTCCTTTTTATATAACTTTATAGCCAGCTCCGATTGTAGTTCTTAACATCTCGAAATTGCTGTAACAAATAATCAACAAAAGTGATATTGTGTTGACATTTATTTGCATAGAGAGAGATTGCAGTAGCACACCGAAAGATTTTGCTGGGGAGTTTGCAGTTTTGTTACTTTTTTACCTCCTTGGTGAAAGCAATGTTAAAAACACAGGAGGCAAGGCAGGGCGACCACACAAACAACTCAATCATTTGTGGAAAAGAACGGTGTGTGTGTGTGTGTGTGTGTGTGTGTGTGTGTGTGTGTGTGTGCGTGCGTTTGCGCGTGAGTGACATCGGGGGTTTGGTTTGTGCATGAACGTGGAATGTGAACAACTCACCTTTTTATCTGGCGGAGAGGCCCAGCTAGTTGCCGGAGCATGCCTGCCTGGCCTGCCTGTCTTTTAAAGCCTTGACACACGGGCAGCAGTTTGAGGCAATGTAGGAGAAAATTCTTGCTATTAGAAACAGGGACGTGGTTTGGCATTAAGGGGCATATCAAAAACACAGTAAGCTATAGGAAACACAACTATAATGGAGGAAAATACGTTTTTGCAGCTAAAATGGTCTATTTGTGGGTTTTTTTTCTCGACATAAGGCAAGGACCATAACAAGGCAGCAGTTTGAAAAAATTGTGTAGGGGGCAGTGTTCCCGACAGGCAGGGTAAGAAATTGCCATCAGCCAAATGGTGGTAAATTTTGGCTGTCGCTTCTAGGTTTGTCTACTCCTCTAGCCACCATCTGGAGGGACTATTCTGGTAAAACTGGCAGGGGAATCGGTCAAAGAGGGTGGCACATTTTGGCAATTCTGTGCCACTGGGATAAAAAAAAGTTTCCTGGACTTTCAACAGCTGTAGCCAACAGTATTTATTCATTACAGTTATGTTCACCTGCTCAGGCTGTTTTTGCCCCACTTGCCAATCCACAGCCCCTCTGCTGTAGACAAACCTGCCCATCTAGCTTGCCTCACAACAATGCTGGTGTGCCCTGGCCTTTAGGAGATGTGCCCCGCGTTTGTGTGCCAGATGGTGACTTCACTCTGACATTTCCCTGTGTTGACACAAGACAAGACACTCAGGGATTGAATTTAGTGGGACACATCACTCAGATACACAGGGTTTCCTCAAGAAAAATTGTTAGGCCTGGTGGCAATGTGGTGGGGGGTGGCTTACTCACTTGAACTACTTTAGTAGAAGTTACTTTGTACTTTGAAAGTGGTTGGTGTGTATAACAAACATATATATTACATGAACATTTATAAAATATAATGGAAAAAATAAATTATTTTAGATATTTAGTCTAGAATTAAGATACATGTATGATTATAGGCCTGTATAATATCATAACTTTCCTGCTCCCCTCTTTTTCCATTCCATATCTAGAGTGGACCAAAAAAAAAACAAAAAACTTGATATATGTAACAGTAACTAGTTCAGCCAATGCGCCACTTGCATCAATGTGCTTGTGGAGGACTGAAGAGGAGTTTTAGAAGTGGAAATGTTTTTTGCGGACACAGCAAACACTGTGTTATGTAATTTGTAGTTTTTAGATTTTGGTAAAACACTTATTCGGCATATTGGAACGTCGACCCTGGAACACAACAGTTTGTAAAAAAACACATTTTATTGGGGAGCCATTTAGTTTTCCTGGGACCCACTCAAACGACCACCTGTGGGCACTGGGGACTCACTACATTGAAAGCCCTTAAAAATCATTGAATGTATCCTCGCTGCTGTAGAAGTGTGGAAGTCCCATGATTTGTGTGCTAGCTGCATTGCTGCCTGGCTTCTTACTCCACTGAAGAGAGGAATTGTTACGTAGTTGTGCACTATTGATTGTTAAAGGGATATGTCACCCATGAAGGATAACCTTTGTATCAAGAACTCACCATGTGCTGCCTTCAACCCTGAGCGAAGAAGGCTTTACTCACAAGCCTTTATTGTAAACTTGTAGTCCAAAAACACAGGGAAGCGAGCCATCTCTGATGCAGTAAATAAAACTGGGTCTGTAATTTTACAACACTTTCAAAAGTTCCATTTAAAAAGATCACACTCATCATAGTGTATAATCCAAGTCTCCAGTATCCAGTCGCATGCTCAGTATTTTCACTCAAATCTTGCTGCAGGAGCCCCCCGATAGCTCACCAGATAAGAGTCCATACCATGTGTAAAGGCTGAGTCCTGATTGCAGCGTCCTGGGTTCGACTCTAACTCAGGCCATTTTGCTGCATGTCATCCCCTCTCTCACCCCTGCCTTTCCTGTCTCTCTACTGTGAGTGTCAAATAAAGCAGAAATGCAAATAAATAAATAAATAAATAAAAATCTTGCTGGAACCCCCCCCTCCCACAAAAAATCCTCTCGTGTGGTCATGAAGGGTGCATGCACAACCGCATGTGTTTCACTGGATAAGCCACTTGGACTGACATGTAGTCAGGTTATGCATGCACATAAAGTGTGTGTTCACAAGTGGTCTTTGCAGCATGATTTGAGTGAAAATAGGTGTTTGAGAATTACTGAGCATACGACTGGATACTGGAGACTTTGATTATACAGCATGATGAATGTGTGCTTTTTAAACAGATCTTTTGATAATGTTTTGCTGCTGTAAAATTACTGCCCAAAATTTTTCCATTAGAGTTTATCATGAAGACTTGAGAGTAAAGCTTTATTAGTAAGGGACTGAAGGCAGCACTCGGTGAGTAGTTCATACAAAAGTGATGCATTATGAGTGAAGCATCCCTTTAAATATGTACCATGTACAATATGAAATTATTTTCCCAGTCCATGGGTGAATTGAAGATTGACTGATTAGCAGTTTTTAATGTTGATGCACTCTCACAGTTGGGTGTTTTGGTAAAAAGCATACATACTTAAATTAGTTCTCCAAAACAAACATTTAAACATCGATCACTGAAATTTGCAGAAGTATATTATACTGAAGAACAGATTTCCATATTTTAGAATAGTCAATGCAATGCCTCCCAAGTGATAAGAGAGCTGTTGCTGTAGTGCGATTTCAGCATTGTGATAACAGATGTCCAATGATAACACACCATACCTTTTTAGTGATGTAGACAACAACAAAATTATGGTATAATTGAGGTCATGTCTTGTCTTGTCATTTTAAGGTTTTTGGTTTGCTACCACTCCCATGTTTTTCATGTGTTTCTCTGGAAGACACTTTATAGTTCTTGGCAGAGCCACCAGCCAGAAGGTCATTTGAAGAGGCACACCTGCTGTTCATCCAACACCTTTTTGTAGTATTTGGACAGTTACTGGCCAAATGTTTGCTTAAGACCTGATACAATGTCGTTGCAGCCCTATTTATAACATCGAAGCAAAAAAGTGCCTGTGACTGATTGTAGCCTTAAAAAAACCCCCCCAAAAAAAACCCAGATCGGATCAGAAAGTTGGTGCTGGCACATGCTCAAAATGCGCTATAATCCTACATCCAGAAAGAACATTCTAGATGGGCCTCATGAAACATAATATCACCGCAGCTTGCCCTGAGTGATCTGCCTTTGTCAGTGGCTCTGAGCAGCCAGGCCCCCACCAACATGCTCTCAGAGAAAAGACACATCATCATACCTTAGTCACCGGACTTACGTACCTTTTTGATAAAGCAGTACGGCTCCAGTGACAAAGGTGCACCGATGTTCCTTTTTACCTAAGAATGTATTTGAGCCACAGAGGAAGACAAACATTTGTATTGGGTTTACTTTTCTTCTTGTTTGGTGACCTCATTTCAGTGGAAATAGAGACCCCTCCATGACCTGCAGCCATACGGGAAATGAACAGGGGACAGTACATTGTATCCTGATTCCTTACATATACCATTGCAGTTACTGTAACATATTGACTAGCTCAGGCCTACTCTTGTATTCTCGTACTTTGTTAGCTGCCTGTCATCATGTGACATTAAGGCTAAACAGACTGTAACTCAGTTGGACTGTATGATGATGGCTATTCAACTAAACATTGTTATTGTGATTATTTTGGCAACAAAATTACTAAAGTTGCATCCTATGTCATCCCCATCTTGCCATTTTAACTAGTGTTCTAAATGTAATTTGATCATTTATCTTCTCCAAATGTGATATTGAAGTGGGATTTTTGACAATTTCACATGAGTCCAGTGCTAAGTCTCTCAAAAGTGTAGTCTGTTTTTATATATGGGCGTAAATGAGTATTATCCTCATTGGTTTAATGCTAATATTTTGCACAGTAGTGTGTCATCTCCTTTTAAACAGGATTTAATGTTTTGGGGGGACGCAACATGCATTCTTTTTTTCCACAAATTTCTTGTTGTCCCGCTCTTCTTCTTTGATTTCCTGCATTCTTTTTGTTTTGTACTGATCCCATTCCCTGCTTTGGGAAACCGATCTTAGGGTGGTTGAATGCAAATGGAAAACCATGCCAGCCCACAGTCTGCAAACACTAGCAAGACAAGCTGACCTTTTCTCAATCTGGATTGAATGTTAGCCTACAGTGGCCAGCTGTTCAGCTGCAGCTGATGTGTGTGCTCCACCCTGCAAGGCTTTCATTGGCAGCATGCCTCACACACTACTCACAGTGTCTTCACACACACACAAGCAAGCAAGCATATGCCTCACCCTCCATACTCACATGCAATACACATGCAAACATGCACACCCACACACATCTAGAGATTGTATGCATACATGCAAACATGGACACACAAACACACTATAGTGCACTGTACACATTCTGCTTACCATAACAGATTCACTGAGTTACACAAACTCAGTATTGTGGTTTTGCCTAACTAGACTATCTCTTGAGGCCATCCCTTTCCCCGGTCTGAGCAATGCTTGACATGCCTTCCATCAGTCTTTCCCTGTTATTCAGTAGACAAGAAGAGCTGCCACCCCGCCTAAAAGAATTTCATTTGTGTTGGTTTAAAAGAAGAGTTTTAGTGTCACATGGTCTAAATGCTGCTCCGAGGCCTTTCTATTGCACGAAGAACAACAGCTCTGTACACTGGGCTATCTCTTAAACGTCTCAGTTCACATACTTGATGCTTACAACACCTGTGGAAAAACAACTTCTGGTGATACTAATTTAAGCTAACTGATTGCTAGCTGCATTGCTGATTGTGCAGCAGCAGTAAGTGGCACCACAGCAACACAAGCAATCTTGCTCACCGTTTGAAATCAGGGAAGTCACATGCTGTGCTGTCACAAGAAGTCTGTGTAAACAGATAAATTGCTTATATGCATTTTTATGTCCTGAACGTCAATATTGGTATCAGACCCAAAGATCCTGTATGGGCTTGGCTCTAGTCAGGACATCCTTGACACCAATCTGGTTGCTCTACTGTTTCCTGTCCGGCAGTTCTGGTGGGCACAGGGAACAGGAAGGAACCGCAAGGACTCCCTGACTTGCTCAGGATCCAAAAAGTACATGATGTCATACTAGGAAATGGGACAGCTGTATGGTATTGTGTCATTGTGTGCCTGATGGCCCACTCCTGTACAACTTGTGGTGTTGTTGGGAAGGTGCAAGGTCATACAGCTTTTTCTGTCATCTCAAATGGGCTCACAAACTGAAAGACATTGCAGAGGAAGCCATGCACCTTTTCTGTTCTCCGGCTGCCTGCTAGTCCCACCAGCTCAGTTTAGCAGCTATTTATGTACATATTTATTTATTTACAAAAGGTTTAACTGGTAACATCACTATTAGTGAAATGTGCTTGACATAAGCATGGATAAATTCTGTTAAGTGTGCTGGATGTAGCCAGTATTTTACAAGGATAGCATCAGAAATTCTGCATGTCATTTCTAGAGTGTGGTTATTTAGCATATTCCTTGAGATGGTCAGAGAAAAAAGATTGTCAAGTTGTCTGGGAATGTTGCAGGCAGGGAAAAGTCTGCTAATTGTGATGTGTCATCAGAAAGAGTCAGGGGAAGACGGTTGGCCTCCTCTGTCTATCTCCCAGAGGACACACTGTAGCTCGGGTTATTAGCAAACCTCCAAGGACTCTGGGGATCTGACTGCAAATGGACTCTGCTCCCCCTTCCCCCTCTCTTCTTGTCACCCTCCCATAGCCATCCTTTCTTCCGCTCTTCTCTTGTCTCTTTACTTTCTCCTTTTCTTCCAGTGTCCCTGTGAGCTCTGTCTGATTGATCCTCTGCATAGCTGTTGGTCCATTGCTTCCACTCAGTGTAATTGAAAAGAAGCACTGATTGCTAGCTTTTGGCTTTTTGTAGTGTTTCTTCTCCTACTGGGGCTGTTTGCAAATAAATCCTACACTGTTGGACTGACTGACTTTAGCTTGAAGTTCAAGCCACATGTAGAAATAATTATTTAAGTTGTGGTGTGAAATCTGGCTGATTAGGAAACATCACATCATTTATTCTAGTCCCTCCAGTATTTTACGATTTTGCAGTCACAATAATAAAGACAAATTCAGTGAATTCTTGTTAAATTTGCAAGCGCTTGCAATTAGCCTAATCCAGGCACTGCAGTGTAGTTGCATAAGGCTCTGATCACATAGAACATGCTTTTGACCTTAGCTGTGGTGTTATTTTACAGTTGTTCAGTTGTACTTAACAGCAGTGTGTCATTCACAATATGAACCAGGCAGTGTGGCAGCGTTTTTAGAGCACTTAGGCCCTCTGAATTACACAGCCACAGCAGATGCCAGGAGTAACCAAGTATTCCTGGTTAGTATATGTCAACTTTAACTAGGCTACTTCTATCCAGAATAGGCTGTTAGAATAGGCTATTAATCATCTTTGAAAATTGTTTTCACTCTATTCCCCATTTTGATTGTGAGAAATACCTAAATCATTGATTTCATATATTCCATTGCAGTTTTTGGAAGGCTGTCGTGACATATAGTAGTTCAGCATTGCAATAAACCCAAAAGATGCCTGTACTGCAATAAATATTTGCTCGTATTATTGGATATCAGGTTGCTAGCATTAGCATATAAGATGAGATTGATGTCTGAGAACCACAAAAAAAGCTTGAAAGCTGCTATGACATCTTTGAATCTTTGTGAGTGTTTCAATACACACTGAAAGAGGAATGATACACTGCTTAGCCTGTAATGACCCATCATCCAAGAGATGCAATTAGCAAGTCTTCCTTTTCCTCAGCCAGCTAAATCTAAAGCAGTGAGTCAACAACACACAAAGCAACATTGTTTCCTCAAATGATTTTTTTCATGTTGTGAAAGGGTGAATTTAGGCAAGCTGCTGGTCCCCTCAACCCTTCCCACCACCACCCTTCGTTTTTCAGCTGAAATGGACCCTCTGCCAACTGGCAAAGGCGCTTGCTCACATACTTTTGTCTCTTCCCCATGCTCACTGAGCTGGGAGTTTGTGTCTGCGAAGGGGAGCACATCCAAATTGCTCTTTTGAGCAGGATGTAAGTGTCAAGCAAAAACCCAATCACAGCAAGAGCAGAGAAATGTATAACACAGACATTGCTCCCCTTTTGTCTTGAACGTGTAGTAACAGCAGCAACAAATAAACAGATACCCCTTCATTTCCTATTTATGAAATCTATTTTCTTTGTGAGCAGGAGCTGTCAAGTGAAAAAATAAACTGGCCAAACGTTCATAACAGACATCTCCCCATTGTGTACATAAATGTTCTCAGTGACCAAGATGTGCCAAGCAAAGCAACATAGAAATATAAACAACAACATATGTAAACAATGCCCCTGACACTCATCACATTCATCACAAAAAACTGTCCTCTGACAAATGAATAGTAGTCTTATGTAGTAAAACGGGCTTCAGAGTAAGCAATGTATTGCATGTGGCAAATAGAACAGGGTTCTTATGTCACCTCACATATGAGGAGAATAAAAATAAAATCAGGCTGTTCTTTTGTCTCTTAAGCAATGAAATGCTCTGTGTAATCAATGTAGGAAACAAGTCTTGTAGTTAAGACATGACAGCTGGTGCATCCTAAAATCTACCAGCCACTTCCACTGTTTTATCAAGGAAATACAGTTTTGGAATAGAGTAAGACCTCAAGATACTGGAACATAGTGTTGCCCTGAGAGCTCAATGCACTACAACTTAAGACAACGTGATACTTCGATTTGTTGGATTAAAGCACATTTCATCATGCATTTGGTATGGTAAAGAATTGTTTTTCAATACAAAACCCTCACAGATAAGGGTAGAAGATAGATTGCAGGAGGAGGAATAAGTTTTGAGTTTAAGTTTTAAATACAATGCAAGTGAAGCCCAGCTTTTTACTCATAAATCTATCATCTTGGGTGTATGCCTACTGTCTGGCCCTCCCTTGTCTCTGACCCTGGGATGTAAACTATTAGCTGCTCTTAAAAACAGAGCCCCCAGGAGCCTCGCCAGGGCACAAGTTCATAAATAACATGGAGGGAAACTGCAGCATGTGATCTTTTCTGGGCTTTGGTTTCTCCTCCAGTTTCTTGTCTCCTCCTCTGTCACAGGATGTTTTCCTAACACACCGAGAGAAAGCAAGGGAGTTTGGCACGAAAGCCCAGCTGTAATAGTATGGGGAGATGCCAAGGAATCCAACTCACCAATTTACCTTTGCTCCTCGCTGCTCTAGGCCTGTACTTGTTGAGCTTTTTAGCATGGGGATAGTGTCTACCCTTTTTGAAGATTTTTGATTGTGGTTTCTGTGGGGAATCTTTCATTCCCTCTTTTATTCTTACTTTTACTTATTTACACATATTTGCTAGTATTTCCTGTTCTAATATCTGAATAGAAGTGCCCATTATGCTAAGTTCCCACTACATGACCGTTGAAGTCATCAGGTCAATGTGCTGTGATCTGATTACTTTGACACACTATGCAACTTGCTATCTTGTAATTGAGAATCTTGAAGTCATTGTAGTTTGCATACTACATAACTGAGCAGTGGTAGGGGGTCACACATTACAAGATCTTTCACCAGGAGGAATCACTGATGAGTCTGTCAAGTCTCCAAACTACATTTTGCCATGAAAACATGCATGAAGTGACATGGGAAGTGAGTGGGTGAAAGAATGGATTGGGAATAGATGAGGTAAATAAATATTTTTTCTATGAAAACATAGGTAGCTGCCAGCTAGTATTATGGTTTGTTTGGCAAGGACCACAAGCTTACAAATGCTGAAAAGCTTTTGTGTATCTCTGTTTATTCTGATAGAAACGGTGTTATTGTGCCCCCTATACAAAGAGAGAAATAGAGGGTGTGAGTGTGTGAGTGTGTGAGTGAGTGGGTGTGTGAGTGTGTGAGTGTGTGAGTGTGTGAGAGAGACAGAGAGAGAGAGAGACAGACAGACAGAAATGTCTGAGGTGCCCTGTGCGTTGTGCTCTCATTGGCTGTACCTTGACACCAACAGATCCAGATATTTAACCTACTAGATATCTGGGATGTGTTGGCAATGCATCAGCAAGCCTCTTGGTTCATGTCTTTGACTAAAAGGCTAA
>OMLB01002528.1:30697-61194 GCA_900302555.1 Myripristis jacobus
ATCGGCTACAGGAAGCATGATTGCACAATCCTGTTAATCTGTGTCAAAAGTTAAATTGGAATCAAAGAACACTTTGAGGTTGTTAGGTTCGGGTGTCACATTGCAAGCTAACATGCCCAGTTCTGTGAATTATATTTTGGCAGTCAGGAAAATTTCTGTTTGTTATTAAGACAAAGAGAATCAAGCATAGTTTGAACTCCCCAAAACCCCCACAGTGAAGTGACTTCTCCTTCCTCCTTTTAACAAAACTGTAAAACATATTGCCAGATTTTGTATCTTCCCTTTATTTGGTCTAATAGGCCTTATGTGCTCTTCACTGTGTCTTAAATCTCCTATCATAATACAGTGCATAAGCCCACCACACTTTTACCACTTCATTGTCTGAAAAAGCTAGGCAAAGTGCCAAACCTCTGGATGCGGCTGCTTTCTGTCCCTTTGCACGTGCCGTAGCACATCCCTGGCTGCTTTGAGCAGAGGGCTCAGCTGTGTGTGTGAAAGCGCTGACTCAGGCCCCAGCCCCTCATAGCTGGGCTGCCTGTGGAATTTGGAGCTGAGGTGCAATGTTAGGGAGAACAGCAGCTGTTTAGATGAGGCCATTCCTGGCTCTTTGTCTGCCAACACCACCCGCCCTGTTCATTCTATCTCTCTGTCTGCTCTTGCTATCTCTCTCACTCTCATTCTCTCCATCTGTCTCACTCTATAATTCGTCTGTCTCCTTCTCTTTCTTCGTTTTCACTGCTTTTTTGCTTTCTGTAATGTACTGCTTGTTTGGCTCTTTGTCTTGACACACTCCCTTCTTTTCTCTGTCTCTCATTACCTTTATTTGCTCTCTCCTCCTGTCCTCGCCCTCCCTTTCCTGCCTCCCTCAGCCTCTCTGCCTCCTCCCTTGTTCTCTCATTGACTGCTGTATCCCAGCTTTGCCTAGTGACAGAGAATGATAGGTGTGTGTCTTGTTGAGAGAGTGTACATTTTGTACATATCCGTGCAGGTGGTAATGTGTTTTTATGACATGTACCACTCAGTACAGTGTGTGTGTCTGTGTGTGGAGGGGTGCATGTAGTTGCATGTGGAGGCATGTGTGTACATTATATGTGTGAGAGAGCGGCGTGCAGGGGCTGAGTCGATTAGACAGCCAGTCTGCCCAACCAGCAGTGCTCTGACAGCACAGACCTGAGTTGCATCCTTAATAAAGCTTATTTGCTGCATACACATACACACAAGCTTTCTGCCTCTCTCATGCTGCCATACCCATTAAAGAAACCTGCTGCCAAATGACAAAATTAGCTGCTTAGCAAGAGAATGCAGACTTAACTGTGGTAGGTTAGACAAGTACACTTGCTCTGATCCTAAACCAACTAGGAAACTGTGGGAAGGAAAGTGAAAAGACATGTTCTCCCTTCTTCTCATCAGGTATTGTAAAGGTGCTCTTAAGCAAGGCACTTAACGGTGAATCGCTCCAGTGGAGCAGTTTAATGACAAACATTAGAACAATGTAACTGCAATATATTAATTTTGTAAATGTGAAGCATTCCTCCCATGCTTTTGTACTCAACTTGCTGAACAAAAATCTACATTTGGTTATCTGAAGTCAGTTCATCCAGATGTCCTGTTCTTTGTTCTCTGATTCTGTGCTGCTCACTAAAGCTGACACTGATGTAGCATCGACCTTGGCTTGTGGTGTGCTGGTGAATTTGACGGTGACCTGATCTATCTTTAGGCCTGCCTATCTATACTGCTCTTTGCGTGCACACATCTGTGACATGCCTTGCTGGTGTTTGCATGGCCAATTGCTTATGTGTACATGTGTGTGCTTTTAGAAGTGTGTATAAGGCATCACTGCAGTGTATGTTTGTAATCCTGCATGTGTTCATACCCACTGTTCCATCTTCCCTGTCTTTATAGTGGAGACACATGACTCCAATAAGGGCAGATGGGCGAGTGCTCTGTCAGCATCATTCATCTGTCTTCTACCTGAATGACAGTCATTCACAAAGGCAGGTCTCACATGCCACTGATGTCGTCGTCACTCAGGCGTTCCTCTCAGGCCTGAATCACCGTGTTGTCTCGATGGATTCATGGTAATGAAATTAAGCTGCTGGGCTGCCCATGGTCTGTTAATCTGTTTACACGTTTGTCTGGGAGCATATTACCTCCTTGGTGATACAAAGACTTGTTACATTCAGACAGTGCAAAATGAGGCAGTGGTTTTATGGTTTACGTATTGAAAGGGGTTTTGTGGGCTGCGTGTGGTGGGGAAGTGGTGTTTGTGTGTGTGTGTGTGTGTGTGTGTGTGTGTGTGCACTCATGAGCATACATGCAAGAATAAATCAGTCACATTGTTTATGGGTGAGCATGAATGGATGTATAGATGCTGGACTTGTGGCTTTAAACCTCCATTCCACCCATCCACCATTCTCCTTGTCGGACACGTATATATACACACACACACACACACACACACACACACACACACACACACACACATAGAGGAAGCCTTAGTACTGCTCCTCCCCCTCCTTCCCTTTTCTCCTCTCTCACTCCCTCTCTTGAGGGGGGAAATCCTGTGGTCGCTCCAATTGTCATCTCAATTGTCTGTGACTGAGGCATCTCTTCTGTTAACCGCTATATATAGAGCAATGCCTCATACACCACGTCCTTCCTACTTTTATGGTCTTGATGGATATAGGCAACTGTTTGAGACAGTGATGATTGATAATTACAATATTAGCTCCCCTGATCATTTATTGTGTGATTTTTTTCTTAGTTTCCTGCAAGATGTCAAAAGCAAAACAACACTGTTCTATTTTTTTTTGTCTTTTTTGTGAGTACAAGAAGGTGTCAACAAACTTTTGTAGTGGCATTTTACACTATTATCTCATATACTCTGAGGAAGTCAGCTGAGCATGCTCTTTTTGGAAAGCAAATGGCATGCATAAATGTTACACAATGCTTTAATTTGAAATAAAAGAATGTTTTAGAAGATGTTTTATCATTCATTTGTTGCATGCAGTTATCTGCTGTCACTTCCCCCATAATGCACAACACAACCCTACCCTTGCTTCGATGACTACGTTTACATGCACACCATATTCCGATTTGGGCCAATATTCTGGTTAAGGTAATATTCCGAATAAGGTGTTTATATGCGCTGCAGCAGCTGGAATATTCCGTTTACACGTTACTTGGCATATTCCCGTGTTTCGGCATATTCCATGCTTTTATTTAATGCAACACTCGACCTGCTGGGGGCAGCAATACGCCTATAGGCGTCTGGTCTGCTGGAAATTTAGAAGAAGAAGTCGCTATTTCCGTGTTTTCTCACATCGATGTACTCCATGATATTTAAGTCTTTCATTAACTAAAGGCAGACTGCAGTCTCCTCCTCACTCCAAAAATGCTGGCTCTTGCTGCTTTTCGCCATGGTGTTCTCCATGTCATTCTCCCCGCTTGCAGTAACCGTAACAACAAAGACACCCCAGGATTCCTTGTGAATCGAGCATGCGCTGCTCGATGCGTTGTTTTTGCGTGACGGGAAAGGTCTTGGGGCCACATAAATACTGTCCCATGCATTAAACCTGTGATAAATGGAGAAGTGCACACAGCCCGTTTTTTGAAACTCTCCCTGTAAAACGAGTGGGTTGCACTTCCGTTACTTCATGATGTCATGAAGACGGTGACTCCGCCCACAGCCCGCCTCTGCTCCCCAGGCAACAAGCTCACAAGCTGGCGAACTCAGCCCGGCCGCCTCTGCTCCTCGGGCAACAAGCTCACAAGCTAGCGAACACACAAATGTTTGTTACAACTAAAAACGCCAGACTTTGAACCATCGGTGTTTGCTAAATTTTGAAGTAGGTAGAGTATTGAATACAGAGTAGCCTTGCATCTTATTGAGTGAGTTTTCACATTCATTTTTGCAAAAACACGTTACCTTTTACCAGACATTATTGTTATTTTGATTAGTGTTACTCCGTACTGTGACATTTGCTTGTTAGCGTTACAGCATATTTAACAAACATAACTTACCATTCTGAAACATCCTGTAATAAACGAATTTGAAGTGGTTCGGTGTCTCCTGCCGTTTGTGATTCAGGATCTGAGTCGGGTTCAAACATGTACCATGACAATCTTATAGATCTATATAAGATGATAATTCCTGTTTACCAGTTAGCACTGTTTAGCAGCGTAGGTTTCAGTTACTTGCCTGTGATTGGCCCGACCATATGTCACTCAGAAAACAGTCAGCCAATCAGTGGAGAGATGCTGATTTTCTCTTCTGATTGGCTAAACGAACCGTACTGCCAGAGCTCTGGGAGAAAGGCAAGAGAGAGGAGCTGTAAAACTACATTTAGCGGTCCACAGGTACTCAAAACCACAAATACATCTTGCGGGGATATCAACAGTTAAAATAAATCCCTGGAAAAGTGTACAGCCTGAGGCCTTTAAGGTGTTTACATGGCACAATATTCTGGTTAAAACAGGCATATGCCAGGGGTCTTATTCGGAATATTCTCCAACCGGAATATGACCTTAATCAGGTTCGGTATGTGTTTACATGACTCGTGTGCAACCAGAATATTGAGGATATTCCGAATAATACAGGAATATGGTGTGCATGTAAACGTGCTCAATGCCTCCTTAATGAGTGTGACACACACATACACACACACACACACACACACTTGCCCCCCGATCGTCCTTGTTCATAGTCTGTAGCTTAGTTGTAATGCTGAACTTGAGTTGGGGTTAAAAACAATGAGGCTTTTACACATTTCTGTTCCACTTCATTCACTGATATTAGGTGATAATTACCTTTCATATGCTCTAGATTATGTATCCCCCATAGCTAGATGCTTAGTCTTGATTGCTTTGTTGAATATCCTGTTATCAGAATGCCTTATTTGTGCAAATCTGCCTTTCTCTATACCAGTCATGGCCTGATAAATGTTGAAAATGAGGTGCTTTGTCAAATTACTATAATGTTATTCTAAATTCTAAAGGTTGCCAAATAGCTCAGCTGAGGCAGTCATTAACACATTTTTGGGCATCAAATTTTCTTAAATTAAACTTAAAAACTGAGATCCTTATCATTGGTTCTAAACATCTACATCCTAGTTTCCAGTCCTCTCTTGATCCTTTATCGATGTTAAACCAACTATTAGGAACCTGAGTCTGCTCTTTGACACTAACATCACCTCTGAGAAACACACTAACAAGGTTATCTAGTCATGCTTATACTTTTTGAGGACTATTGCTACAATCTGATCAAAGCTGAGTTTTAATGACAATCAAACTATCGGTCATGCTTTTATTTTCTCACGTTTGGATTATTATAATGGTCTTTTAAGGGGCACTGGAAGTCTGTTTAGAGAATCCAACTTGTGCAAAATGTGGAAGCAAGGTTCCTAACAAAATGAAGAAAAGAGAACACATAACTTGAAATTTAATGTCCCTACACTGGCTGCCCATTTGTTTTAGGATTGATTTTTAAGATTTCCTTTATTACTTTAAAAGCTCCTCATGGCCTGGCCCCAGAATATGTATCTGAACAGCTGTCCCTGTTCTAACCAGTGTGCAGCCTGAGATCATCAGGCAGAATCCTGCTGACAGTTCACACCTCACGCTTAAAGACTAAAGGGGACCAAGCGTTAGGGCACCTCCGCTGTGGCACAACCTGTCTGAGGAACTCCAGCTTGCTAAATCAGTAACTTCTTTTAAATCACTTTTGAAATTTGAAGACTTTCTGACAAGTCATTTTTCAACTGTTGTGTTATACTGTACATTATTGTATCCCTGGTGTTTTATTTAGGGTTTTCATCAATCATTGTTTATAAGTTTTAGTTCTTGTGTTTTAATTCTTATGTCTGTCAGTTTTATTGGCACATTACTGGGTATTTTACTGTTTTGTTTTAATTGCTCATTGTAAAGTACTTTTGCTGGTTTTGGTAAGTGCTATACGATGCTGTTTTTCTATACAAATGCGCTGGCCTGGCTCAACATGGTTTGACTTGGCATGTAAGCCCAGTGCAGCTGGGTTTTGCGTTTCCATTACAACAGGGCTACCCGCTTGAAGGTGTTTCTTTAAGTAATGGCAAAGCCCCGCTGATCACTAGTTTTGCCTTCCTTCTCTTCCAGCACCTGACATGAGTTTATTATTCTCAAAAAATCAACAAGGCCAAGTCTTCACTGGCTGCTTCACATGAACAATATTAGTGCAACTAAGATTCTCTGAATTTTTTTTTTTTTTTTTACAATATTAGATTATCACCTGTGTCGCTATAGGGACTTCTTGGTTGTAAGCAGCTCTGTTTCAGAACTGTTCAATTTGTCTCCGACCAATGAATGATGACGATGCCCTCTGATATCACTGCAGCCTGCATGAGGGCAGCTCTGGCGCACTTTGGCCCTATTTTGGAGATTGTCCATCACGGGCATGGCTAAGCACAACATGGTATGCTTAAACTGGTAGTGGAAATGTGAACCAGCATGACACAGTATGATTTGGCACGGCCAGAAGTGCCAGTGGATTAAAATACTACTACTACTACTACTAATAATAACCTAAGCATGTATCACCCCCTTATTATTGAGCTTTTAAGTTTGAACTTTGCAGTTATTTTTGCAGCAGGTTACAGTCTTACTTCTAGCTAATTAAGAGTATAAATTAAATGTGTGAATTTTTGTGTGTTTGTGTTCTTGTTATATGATAATTAATGTTGGAAGCTAATACCATAAATGATTATACATGATTAATCAATCAGTTGTATGTTACTGTGACTCTAATTTAAACTGCCCTTGCACAACTGACTTCAGTCAGTTAAGTGATATGTAGCAGAGGAGATTTCTTGTATTTTATAAACAGATGAACTTGTCTTTTTCAATGAAACTTAGGCCTCCTGCCTCCTGAGTTCACGGTGGACTGATGTTATAATCAGTCACATTTCTGCTTCCTGTGTCCACAGAAAATCAGATCTGTCTTGATGTTATTTTGAAGCCAAGCGTGACGAGATACACGCTCTTTTGCTTGTTGAAAGGAGGTGATTGTCTGTATATCACTGACTGTCTTAGCCTGGAAGCTAAACATAATATAAGATGAAACCTTAATAATACCCATGGGGAAACTGATTCATTGCAGGAACAAATGGTAATAGTCATGTTCAATAAAGATACAGTATGCAACCAAAAGGTATGAATGAAAAGTGTGAGAAATACAGATAACAGCTTGATGCAGAAAAAAACAGCAGTTAAACTTAAGTAAGGAAAAAAAGGAATGAAAGTGGACTACATGCAATATGACAACATAAATATAATATACATTTTTTTTAATTGTACATGTAATAGCCTATATAACAATAAGAATAAAGTGATAATATGAAGAAAACATCTGAATATATAGTATACAGGATGTGAAAACATGCTGTGCTTACATTATATAAAAGTCTTAGCATGCTGACATGCAATGTAAAAAACCATTCACATATGTAATTTACAGACGACATGCAGAATTTGGATAAGTGCATTGCTACCTGTCCACTTGCTAAAAACTTTGAATTGATGTACAGTGTGATGGTCCAAAAGATCACCTAATGCTTGTCATGTTGCATTTTTGGGAAGGGGAGGGTGGTCATATTGAGCGAGGATGATGATGCTCCATTGATGCATCAAGTCATCATATTGGCATTGTGAGAAGTTGTCATGGGCTTGGTTTGTTATGCTATGTGTTTGTCTAGGTGTGTGGGACATCATTGAATCTTGGCAATCATGCTTCTCTTGCTTCTTACTTTTACTTTAGTGATGTTTTAAGAAAAAATTCAGCTCTGAGCATCCAGCAGCAACAACAAAAAAGCCATTCCTGGACATAGGAATTTCAGCTGATCCATGATCTTGTGCACAACTCCCAAGTGTCCAGGCATTGTAGCTTTGATATTGTTGTGTCTATTTCCACATCAATCATGAGCTGACTCTAAGGTGGAGTCCTTATCCTTGCCTGTATTACTGCCCTCCTGGGTGTCTATTCTCAGCTTCACAACAAAGCCCGGCCTTTTCACCAATTTGTTAATTCTGCCTATATCCTGTATCAGTTCAAAAAGGTTCATTATGCCTACTTTTCACATGATAGTTACTGTTCCTTTTTTCAGACAAAAAATTAAGGTAGTAGATGTTTATTTTTTACCTTGACATGTTTCGACTGAAGACTGCAGTCTTCCTCAGAAGCGTCGCCTGACGGCTGTGACGTGTCATTTATCAGCTGTTTTTCCTAGGCCTGGTCAACCTGATGGATCTGACAGATCCACCAGATTGACCACGCCCCTTTCATGCTCTCGCACACCTGAGACTCTCTCCTCCAGAGACCATCGAGTGGCGGGAGGCGTGGTCAGTCTGGCCAATAAACATCTACTACCTTAATTTTTTGTCTGAAAAAAAGAACAGTAACTCTCATGTATCCTGTATCCTCCCAGCCTCGGTGCTCCCTCCTCATCACAGTAGAACAGAGAACAGTGTGCTGACCACATTGATAGAACAAAATGTATAGTAGTCTGTTGTATACATGAAAAGACATTAGCCTCCTCAACAATAGTAGTTTACACTTCCCTTCTGTTTGTTTTTGAATTTTGAGACTACACCATTTCAGTCTCCTCACCCGAAATTTTGACATGGATGAGTGGTTTTTTGCTCCATCAAAAATTCCACTTTAAGCGGCTTCATCTTACTGATGATATATGCACTGATGCATGCGAAAGAGGAGTCATAAGAGAATTTGTGGTAGTTGTTTGGGGCTTCTAGTGCTTCTCTGCACAAAGTCCACCACACTGTTGTGGAAGCAGACATACTCCTGCCCATGGTTTATCAGCCTACAGAGAGAATTGGTGTTGCCAATCACCTAGATGTCTCACCTCATCGTCAAAACAAGGACCTGTCCCACTGTCCCACGTTGACCCAATCTGCTTATCAGTGAGGTCATTAGACTCCTAACCCTTATCTAGGCGCCTGCCTGCTACTGTTAGCCACTGCTTCCTCCTGACAGCTTACAGTCTTGAGCCTGAGCTAATGCATAAATCCTAAATGGATAAGACCTGAGTTTTCCCTGCCTGTTTAACTTGTAGACGGATCACCTAATTGCTTTGCTTACCAGATAAATGAAAATATGCTAAGTAGTTTTCTCTTGTATAAGGCAGTACTTCAATAATGCTTTTTTCTTGCTTTGTATTTCTGAGTGGATGCCAATAGTCCTCTTTGCTCTTAAAGTTTTTGTGCTATTACAGGATTACTAGGTCATGCTGTTGCCCAAGCTTCTCTAAAAACAAGAAGAGAATTTGCAGAATACAGAGCAACTTCTATGCTAATCTATTAGGCTTGCGTGCAAAAGCTACAACATGGTAACCATTGAAAAGAACATCCCAAATCCCTCCAGCTTTACCATCCAGCAACCACACAACTTAGCCATACTTTTCTTCCTGTGAAATGTAATTAATTTTTTTGTGCAGCAGTCACATGTATTTTCCTCCTGCTCTGAACAGGAGGCGCGTCTTAACACGCCCAGCTGTAGCCAGATGCATATTTGCAAGATGCTTTTGGTTACAAGTCCTAGCACTGACACCTTTCTTCTTGGGATTATAATTAGTAGCCAAGCTAGTCTTTTCCAGCCACGGGGCCTGGTTGTGGCCTAGAAAGTGTCTGTTGTGCATGGCTGCAGCTGAGGGGGAAGTGTATATATAGCGTAGCATTTTGGTCCCGTCCATTTATTTTGGGAGCAGAGAGCGGTAATTTAGTGGTTTTCTCCAAATTTCAGTGTCAGTAAGCTACACAGTCTATCCATTACTCTTTTGTGTTTTGTAACAGCAGAGGCCACCACCTGCTATGGAAAACTAACATCTGTAGATGTGTTGTAGTATCAGTGATGAATAAAATTTATTCTGTCAGGTTTATAGGACACAACACTCCTACACATTTCTAATGAAGAATGCTTGTTTTTCTTTTTTCTTTTTGATTTGCTCTCATCTTATTTTTTGTGCACACACATACATGACTTCATTTTGTCAAATATTTAATATTCTTCAAAATGTTCTATTTTTCCTTATTTATTATATTTTGTGGCATCATGTTAAAAAGTCCTTTTTTTCTTTTTTCCCCAAATTGTAGATATCTTATGACAACACTTGCTGTCACCACCTTTATTACTACACGCACATTTCCTGTCTCTCTCTCTCTGCTGTCACTATCAAAAGCAAATAGCAAAATGCCAACAAATCAATAAATAAATCAAATTAAAAAATTAGAAACCTACAGTGATGTTAAACAGTTTTAAACAATGAATTGTTGCAGCTCTATTTGCAAGTATTCATCGTGAAAACAACTGTTGTGTTAGCCCAGTTTTCCCATCTGTCATTGTCCCTCCCGTGTTCCCCCTTAGCTCTAGGTCTTTCCTGTCGGCTTCAGCCTAAGCACACCTAGCCGGACTGTTTCCCAGAGAATGAAAGGGGCTTGGGTTACCTCCACCATGACACATATCGCCACAGGGAGCCTGCAGCCGGACACATCTTAATGCTGAATAGATAATACCTGGGTCATCTGTGAAGCGAATGGCACTCTTTGTTTGGTTTTTCAGACAGAGCAGTGGGGGATTTTTGTGTGTGTGTGTGTGTCTGTTTGTATGTGTGTCAGAGAATTTTTTCTCCATGCGTGTAAATATACACTGTAGTTTTATTGTCACTGTCATCTCACTGTTTTCTCAATCATCCTCTCCCCTCCTTCCTGCTCTCTAATTTCCCCTGCTCTCACTTCTCACCCTCTCTCCTCCTCTTCCTTTTTCTCCTTTCCTCACTTCGTCTTCCCATTCTCTCCCCACCTTCTTCTTATAAATCATGACGAGCCTCTGTAACCCTCTTCACTCCACTCCTCTCTCCCCATTTCATTTGCCCGAGACTGTCAGAATTGCCATTTCCATCAGAATTGCCCTTGTCTGTTCATGACCTTATTAGTGTTATTCTGTTCACTCTACACATAAAGGGTTGTTAAAATATATGCTATTGGTGGGCAGTTTCATCCAAGTGAGTGGATCCATTTATAGTATGGGTGGCCCCAGCGGGAATCAAACCCTTAAATGGTGCAGTATTAGTGCTGTGCTGTACCCATTGAGCCCCACAGGACCAAAACACACTGAATGCTCCGCCTCACTTTCCACAAGCTAGTAGACATCTCGAGGACAAAATCAAAGGATGTTATCATTATGTGTCCTCGGTAGAATCCCAGAAATGCCATCAGTGTGTTGTGCAGTAGTGTCTGTCAGGACATTGTGTTGTGTTAGTGCTGGGATACCATTGATGGCACTAAAGTGATTAATGGATTAGAGCTTCAGCTAACAGTTATTTACATTATTAATTAATGTATCATTTAATATCTGAATGAATTGATTCATTGGCAGAAAATGGTTGATCACAATTTCCACAGCCCAAGTTGATGTCCTCAAATGTCTTGTTTTGTCCTAACCAACAGTCCACAACCCAAAGATATGGTTTTAGAATTGGGAAATTTTCTTCTTAAAAATTACTCCAAATGATTAATCGATTATCGGAATAGTTGGCAATTAATTGATTATTCGACAAACCATTGCAGCGCTAGAATGAATCACACAGTTCATAAGGTGTTACTGCAAACTGACACAGTGGAGCAGCGCTGCTACATTCTTTGGAGAAAACCCTGCATTTTTATCCACTTGATACTGGAATAATAGTGTCTGACCTGAACATTCCCACTGCACATGCCCTGTACCAGCTCTGGCTCTAAAACCACCCAGCAGTCCCACAGTGTTTTTCCTTTTAGGCTTATGTGGGGGCTGTGGCCTGTGGAGGCTCTTAGAGCCTTAAAGTCATTTGTTCCTGAGATTGAGGAGTGTCTCTGCTGGCAGTAAAAGCAGAAGATTCACAGCTGTCTGTGTCTGTTTCTCTGGTGGCCACCTCCTGAGCCTGCAGTTCCTGCTGAAGGGTGTCCTGCTGAAAACCATCCTGAAATTGCTGGTGTTAAAATGCTGATTTTTATTTTTGACTTAATATGATCTCCAGAACCAGCTGGAAACATGCTGCATATATAAGCTACCACATTTTTGGCAAGTGGAACTTAGCCACCTGGGGATTCGAAATCTGGACCCTTGTGCCCCCAGAGAGGGTGACTTAGGGGCTACTCACATTACCCTATTCGTGCTGTGCCCAAGCACATTTGACCCCAAAATCCGGATTATTTGACTAGTGTGATCGCTCTGTACCGTGCTTGAATACAGTACACTTTCCCCGTTCTGGCACGGTTGAAGGGGGTGTGCTTCAGCACGGTACGGGCGCTCATGCATGCGCACATGCACGGTCACACACGTGGATATGACATGAATCATGCGACCGTCCCTCCAACGTTTCCTCCTGCCTCTGCAAAAGCATTTTATGCATGCAGCGCAATTAACTGCGCATTGCTGCGTCGCGCAATCAATAATCAACCATGTTGTCAGTGTCGTTGTCCATTGTGCTGCTGCAACCGCGTATAAACAAAAGTCAGTTTATGATGACGTCGGGCCATGCGTGTCTTATTTCAATGTGATGACGGACGTACTGGAGGCAATCGTGCTTGAGCGTGGCTGGGCTTCGGGTAATGTGAGTGCAGGCCAGCAGGGGACCGGGGAGGGGGGCATTCCTGCTTCAGCACGATACGGAGCAACTGGCCCTAATGTGAATGACTACGGCACTGGGGCTATGTAGATTTCCACACACCTTCGTACAGCTTGACGCACTGACTTCTCATGTGCCAACAAATATTTTGACCAAGGCCTGATAATGTGACCGGACTGGCTCCTTTTATATTCTCTGTTTATCTACAGTTGGTATCCTAATGTCGTGTTGACACAGAATTGTGTAAATCAGCTTGTTTGCCAAGTGGGTTGACCCCGCTGATCTGCGGGTCTGAAGAACTCTTTGAAGTGTTAGGAACACTTCCGGAACAGGGAGTAGAAAGTGACATCGCCCAGCCCCTTCAAGGCACCCGTCTGGGTGCACAGTCACTGCAGCAGTCTGAGTTGGGATACACTCCATGTCTGATCTATTGTTTTGAGAAGTCCTGCCTCCTGTCTTTCCTTTGGTTTTTGTGGTTTCTTAATATTTTGGGAACATCCTGTTTGTGTGTTTACTGCAGTAGGGCACAGATTAAGGCCTTTCTGACCATTCTTGCCCTCTTATTAGTGTGAAGGGAGAAAGAGAGAAAGGTGGGAGAGAAAGAGCAGAAGCATAGAAGTTGACAGAAGATGGGAGGTAGTCAGCATGGAGGGGTGAGAGGAGAGATTGGTTTGCACCCTAGCGTTAAATGCAATTTAATGCTCCAGAGCATGTTTACATGCTTTGTAAGTGATTCCCAGGCTGCCCTTCAGGTTCCCGGTGCTTATCAATGATTTAAAGGCATCCCCCCATTTCTCTGATAGCTGACATACATCATACATGTCAAAATACATGTTGGGGGTGATGTCAGTCCCCCCTTGCAGTGCCCATGGGGATCAGACAGCTCTGTGTGTGTTCTATGAGAGACCAATAGACAGAAAATGTCTTTTTGGGGTTGGTGCTTCCTCCCTCCACATCTGCTAGGAGAGCTCTGGCTGTGACATGAAGGAGCCTGGTTCAATTTCCATCTGTAATTTGGGTAATTTACTGGATGTTTTTAAGCTACTTGTAAATGAATTGCTAGAAGGGCTGCGTTTTTGAAGTCCTCCTGGTGCTGAGTCACTTTGCCTTTTAAGGACTACGTTCTTACAATCACTCAGCCTTAATTTGCCTTTGATGACCTTGGTGTGCTATTTATTCAGCCTTCACTTTGTTGTATTTATCTGGGCTTTATTTAACCAGGAAGTGCTTTTGAAACAAGGCAAGTTTTATTTCTGAGACCCAACCATTCTATCTTTAAAATGTTCAGCATGAGGTGTCTGAATCAGTTTTATAATTTTTATAAAATAGTTATAAATATTCATATAAATAAAGAGTTAAAATGAATAAATAATTTACCATTTGAATATGAAGCCATTTTGGCCCACAACTTTCTTAAACTGCGTACGCCTAATAACAACTCACTTAGGCTTCATACACGAAGCATTGGGAAAAGTTGAAAATGGCTAATTTCAGTGGACCCTAACAGATTGTTGTAGGAGAAACCTCTTAAAGTAACTGATGGGCCCAGTGTGAATTGTCTTTGTGATATTTGCTGACACATTGGCATTGAGATGTCACTGACGTAGCCATTTTGATTTGGAAACTAATGTAAAATACATTTTAACAACCGTGTGTTTTTATGATGTATTTGTCAGGAAAGAGCATGACTGTGTAACCTCTCAGGGAAATTACAAGGTGATAGAATTTTAATAGGGTTATATTGCAAAATAAAAGGGAAAAAAGTGTGGCTATAAAACAAAGGTAGTGACTGTACTGCTTTTAAATCTTAATTTAACTAGGGAAGAATAACTGACCACATAAGTAGGAATTCTCTTCTTCACTCAACACGCCCTTAGCTGCCCAGTACAACCAGTCTTGCAGTTGCTACTGTAACAAAAGGGCTGCCTTGAGGGTATATCAGCAGTAGTTGCTGAAGGAGGACAGAGTGTTTCTCATAGACTTATTCCACTCTCAGAAACATTCATTGACTTTGAGATATAATTAGTAAGAAAGAAAGTGAGCCCTTAGTCCTGACTGATTCTTTAGGACGTTGGCACAATCATGGGCCATATTCAGTCAGGCCTGTCGTTTGCTCTTTTTATGGCATGGAGTATTTCCTCGGCAAAGGTTTACACAGTCTAGGAAAACTCCCCGCCTTGCTTATGAGGTGTGATAAGGCTCCGCCCTTTCCAGCAGTGCACTCCTTCCGTGGTCACAGGGAACAAAAGGCCGTTCCCAGGTCTTTTTCTTTTCCCTATCTTCCCTTTCACTTCTCTCCTTCCCTCCCTCAAGGCCCTCTTCACTGCTCTTGTTGGGAAACGAGAAGCCCCGCCAATATCTCCTCCTGTCTCTCCTGCAAGCGGCATTTTTGTGTCGTTACCTCACTGTGGTTGTAAATAATCCCTGTTATGGCTTCCAGATGTCCCTTCGTCCCACTCAAGAATAGGGGCTGGGGTTGGAGCGTTGTGTGGATGTAAGGGTTGGACACTTACTGTAACTAGCTAGCACTGCTGACTGGGGTTGAGTATGTGATGGGTTTTTTCCCCTCCCTCTTTCACTCTCACTCTTGCTTGCTTTTATTTTTGCTCTCTCTACCCCAAGTCTCACTTTCTCTCATGACCTAAACTTTCTTTTTCCTCCAATCTGTTTTGCCTCTCTTTTCCTAGCTTTGTCTCCCTGCATCTCTTCTTGTCCCTTCTCATTTCTGTGTCTCTGTATCTGTCATTCTGTCTCTTTTCTATGAACTTGTCTCTGACACTTTCCCTTTTAGTTCCGTTTCATTTCTTGGTCTCCATTTCATTTCTCTCTTTCTGTGTAGCCCTCTCTTCTTTGTTCTGTGCTTTGCCTCATTTTCCCTCAGTCATCTCCCTTGTGCTGTACTTGCTTTGACTAGCAAGACAAAAACAAATATACACTGGTACGATGTAGATGCTTAGCAGTACATACACTGCCACAGTCGAGCCATGCCTAGTAACTCACATACAGTTTGTGTTACATGCACAAAGGCATACACACATACATATAGTATGTGTTGCCCTTGTAGATGACAGACACACACTCACAACATAGCATGGAAAAGACCCAGTGTGAGGCTTGGTTGTGAGCACTGAGCATATCATTTGTGGGCCGGCTGCTAAGTGAACATACTTGCCTGTAGTTACCAAGTTTCACACAAAAATGGCTCTGACTATTCTCCTTGGTATGGAGCAAGATGGGCCTGATAACTGCTCAGCCTTTTGGGCCAAACCAGTCTGGCTGTGTGGATTAGCTGGCGTCACTCATGTTTTTCCAGTTTCACTGCTTCCTACGGCCTAGAAATGAATGTGTGTGTGTTTTGCACAGACACCACTTGTATATAACGTACATGGATGTGTATCAATATGTTTAGTGAGTGAGTGACATGTCATCTTATTCCAATTTTGGCTTACCGACCACACATATTACAAAACCCTCTGACAACAAAGGGCTGCAGTCATGCCAAAGCTTGGATATCTACTTTCCAAAGTGTTGCCAAGGGCTCCCACTACACCTCATTATAGCAACCGTTGCTATGTGTAGGCCTCCTTGTATGTTTTGCGAGTGAATTAAGATATATGACAAAACTGTAAGGATTTTTTTTTTATTGTGTCACTATGAATCCAGCATGGTTGCAGGAGAGGCATAGAGACACTGATCCCAAGTCAAATGTGGGTGAGCTTAGCAAGTGCAGACACTTCTTTAAGTCAGGGTGTTTTATATATCGACCCTGTATATTGAAATATGGGCCCATTATTTCTAAAACATACTATCTCTCACACACAATTGAACTCCATTTCTAAATCCCAAGCTAAAGCAGTGTGTTAATAGATGCTGTGTGCTTCAATAAACCACCTGCTGTTGGAGGGACAGCCAACATTTTTCTTTCCAGAAAAGAGGTTGATGTAATCTGCTCTTTGGCTGTGGTCTTTCTACCAAAGCTAGAGCACAACAGCCACCAACTATTTGTGAGATATAGATATAGGGAGCTAGTTATTTGTGTGTATGTTTGAGAGAGAGAGAGAGAGAGACAGAGATAGAGAGAGACAGAGAGAGAGAGAGAGACAGAGAGAGAGAGAGACAGAGAGAGAGAGAGACAGAGAACGCACATATTTGTGTGTGTGTAAACTTTGTTGTGGACAGAGCCTGTGGGCTCCTGGCTCAGAGATGAAAGACATTTCTCATGTGGCTGGTTTAGCTGAGCTCCTGAGTCAGCGTGCAGCTACTAATCAGTAGACTAGAGTGTTCTCTCTCTCTCAGCACCCCCAACGCTCCTGCCTGCCACCCTCCCTGCTCTGACTTTTCTGATTATGCTGAAGTGAATTAGGGTACATGTGACATTTTAACCTTGGACATCTGGTTTTAATTTCATCCAAGTCTATTTTTTGTCCAATCATTTTAGATGAAGATGATGAGCTGAGGAAATGATGCAGTGTGAATTATTGAGATTTGGCCCAGTTTTCTTTGAGACTGCAGTGGCTTTAACTTAAAGAGACTATTTAACCGTTTTAATTCGGGATGATTGTTTGTTGTTTGTTTTAGTCATTGTCAGGGTCTTCTTCTTGAGATGAGAATACAGTCCCTTGTGGCTATTTGCTAGCAAACATATCTTCCTTGTTCATCATGTCACCATCTGATAGGGCTGGGCAGATGGACGATATCATCCATCCGCCCAGCCCCATCGATCCCTGAGCCCTCTCCCATCATAACGTTGTGTTTTAAAAGCGCTGTGCTCCAGACAAAAAATGTCATAATCTCTTTGCTATACCGCACAAAGATATATTTATTACTTATTTAGTAGGATTCTCATTTGCAAGGATTTTCCTGGGGATCAAGTTGAATCTGAGAATAATCTGAATTTATCATGGGGAGGCATAACATTCAGGACTGGCAACTAAGGGTGTCCTGTCATCCTGGGGACGGAAAAAATTTGTTTGGGATGGACGCACTCTTTCTGGATGAAAGGGGAATTCTTTCTATAGTGGCTACAACCAGTGTTTTCCACTACAGGGGCGACTACAACTTTTCCTCTCAATCTGTTTCTGTTAGTAGGTCTCTTTATTGGGATTACAGGAAGTAGAATGAAGACCCCAGGTGTGCTATTCCCATTTCAGGTGTAACCTCTAGCTTTCTCAGTGGGGTGGCTGAGCTGTTTGTGTGCATACCCCCCTCTGCCACCCCATCATGGCATGGCCAGGCCAGCTGTCAGTGGTGGTGGGAGGGAGGTGAGGGAGACTGGAAGTGAGAGAGAGAGGTTGTTGAGCTCTCAGTGGCCTGTTTGTTTTATTTCGGCAGGCATTTCCCTTTTTCACAGTGGGAGAATGTCCTTTTCCTGAACAGTGGAGGTTCTGTGAAGTCATGGCAACCAGACGGTTTTAGCATGATGATTGGTCGATGAGGGATTGCGGAAGGACCCAGAGTGCCAGCTATTGGCTGGTGGTCAGTTCCCACACACATGCTATGCAGCAGCCAAGAAGAAAACAGATGTTTGTTAAGCGGATGGAGATTGTTTTTGTTAAGCAAAGTGTCTATGTAAAACTCATATCTAAGGATGTGTGTTTTTGTGTGACTGTTTGTGGGTGCGTCCTTGCTTGTCCATATGCTAGAAATACTATTATGCTAATACTGTTGATTTAACACACACACACACACACACACACACACACACACACACGTACTCAAAAAAGCGCTAAATCACTGCTTGAGTGTAGCAAGGGTTTGTGTGTGGAGGTTCTCAGTCATTAGTTCTCAGTTTAGCAAGGGTTCCATATCTACATATTTCCTCTATATTATCGGAAAATCAGTGTATCAATGTAACCAATAGGCTGACCTTAGTGAACTTACAGCCAATCCAGGTTATCCTAGGCATGCTGGGATCATGTAAACCAGGAAGTGGTTGAATAGCTCCCCACAAATGAGGGAAATGCTGACTTTGTTGGCCATAGATGGAATCTCTCCCTAGCTTTGTGAGAGAACGCTGGCGGCCCTTGCAGATCCCTCCCAAGTCCTTTTTTCTACCAGGAACTGTAACCGCAGGGATAACAATAGGCAGCTTTATCATTCAGCCTCTCTGTGTCCGGTGTAGTGTGCTATAAAGATCCAGGTGGTCATTCACACTTTGATAAAGCCCATTTTGAACAGCATGATAGCCTTTCATGAGCTATGGGGAAAATGGTGGGTCCCTGGTGGGTTTCCACATGACACTTGCACAATTATGTTTCTGTTAGCCTGGGTCATAGGGTTAGAATAAATTTGCTCATTTTGGGTCATGGCCACTCAGAAAATGACTATGAACCTCTGTTGGCACTGCTGGCTAGCATGACTCCTTAACCTTTACACCCAGCCATCCAATAACAGCGGATAATCAAAAAGTAGCGAACTATTGTGTAAAGATTTTCCTTTATACAACTATATTACTGAAACCATGTCCAGGGTATGAGAATAAAAGTCAAACTCAGTTTTTGCGATCATATGAATTCGGTGGCATAAAAGTATTCTGTAAGTTTTATAGTATTTTGAAAATTTCTTTCTTCTTTGTCAAGTACCTTTCATTGATCCTTATTGGTGAATACAACTTTACCCTGACTTTGTCTGTTTCCTCTCTGCAGCCAAGCCATTCACCGCCAAGGTGAAGCAGATGCGCTTGCACAAGGAGGACTTTGAGATCCTCAAGGTGATTGGACGAGGAGCTTTCGGAGAGGTAATATTCTTTCTGGGTTTTAAACCTTATGCGGATACCTTACATAAGAATGACAAAACAGTGCTTGCAACAGCACACCACAGGATGTCCAGAACCTTATATGCTCCTTCTTGTCTCTGAGCTTAAGAAAATGTCTTTGGCTTAGACTATACTGACTGACTGTTTTAGTCCGTATTGTAAAATCAAGCCTCATGTTTCATTAATTTGTTTTGTCTGTTGGCTTAATTGGTTTGTGACTGAAAAGAGTTTAATGTAAACACACACTGTTATTTATTGGTTGAAAGTTATGTTCTGGAGAGGAGTGGAGCGAGTGGAATGCAGTTGATGGCCTTGACCACAGGGATAGATGAGCTTTATCGACTGAATTTGAAGGCTCCAGATATGTTTTGAGCTCTAGGAGTATGATAAAAACAGATTTAACCAGACGAGTGTACTCAGTAGAGTGCAGATCACCGCCAGGTGTATCTCCCCTTTTCCAGATTATAGACTGTCCTGTGTGCTGAGCAAAACTTGGTAGAGACACAGCAGTCAGTTGTATTTTCAGTTCATTATTTAAATAAGACTCAAATATCATACAGTACAGTAGCTTATAGTATAGTACAGCGAGCTAGGCCATGAATGAAGAGAGAGTGGAAGAAACAAAAACAAACATTTTACAAAGGTTTTCAATCACTGAAACTACAGGAGTTCCTCAAGGTACAGGCATAACTGTTCGCAAAAAATTAGGCTGATAGACCCCGTTGTTTCCAAGAGCAGCCGTGGACAAACACGTACACACACACACACAGAACCAAACACATAATCCACTCCAGGCTACGCATGACGGCGATAATGTCTTTAATTGTGGCGTATATCTGTAAAATTGATCACAATTAACATTAAAGTGATGGAAAATGTAAAAATTAAAATAACATTAGAATTTTCCTTGAATCCTTCTTTCACAAATGACCCATGCAAGTCAAATGAATTAAAGCAGCACTGAAACCATCACCTGTGTTTATCTTCATGTTTGCCAGTGGGGAGGTTGAAATACAGTTGTCATCAAGTTTCAGGGAGTGATGTCAGCGTTGGGGAATGTTGGAGCAACAGGTAGTAAGTGCAGTGCTCAGCCAGGACTCTTACATAATATCAGCATGCTGCAAAAAAACTTGTATCTCCATTCTGACCATTTTCATCTTTTTGTTTTTGTTGTGATTGACTGTAAACATTCTTCTCCACACGTGTTTTGGGAACAGAGGACCTAGCCACCCTATGCAAAATGCAGTATAAACAGACTATGGAAAAAGCCACCAGCCTAATAGTGGTAAAATGCTAGGCTGGTAGATTTGTCTGCTCCATTTGCCCCTCTGGCAGATAACCAACCATTTTTTGGAAGTTTTTTTTGTCTAATCACACATCAATTTGGCTGTTAAAATTTAGCAGCCATTTCACCAACAAAAGATATATTTTTTCAGTTTGTTAGGAGGCTATAGAAAATTGATCTTAGGTGTTGTATAGTTAGTACATTATATGATATGGGAGGAGACTCTCCAAACACATACCTGTGCACATATAATGGAGAGCCAGGAATCCTGCCCAGTATTGTGGCTTTGCCCAGCCTCATCTAAGGTTTTACTTACTTATTTATTCTTAATTTTTCTTAATTTATTTTTTGCAGACAGGATGAGCCACACTGCAATGTCCCCTTGCACACACTAGATGAGTCTGTTTGGAATTTAGGATTGGTTTTGCCTACCCTCTGTCATGCAGTCATTCCTGTTTCATCTCAATTTAAAAAAAAAAAAAAAAAATGAGCGAGCAAATAGTGTTGTCAGTTGTCATTAGTTTGTTATTGTTGTCATCACTCTCCAGTATTTTCCCAGATATATGCACAAAAAAGAGAAATACCGCAAGACAGAGCCAATAGAGATAAAGAAACAGACAGATTGAAACTGAGAAAAATACAGACTGACAGATGGAGAAAAACAGAAATGCCTACATACCTAGCTGAAATACCAGTGCTAAATACTAATGTTCTGACTTCAGCCCCTGCAGAGACCTTTGTGTGTGTGTGTGTATATGTGCGTGTGTGTGCGTGTGTGTGCGCGCGCGTGTGTATATGTGCATGTGCGTGCGTGCCTGCCTGTGTGTGTGGTGATGTGGTGTGACCTACAAGCAGTGCTACCTTGTGGTAACATTCCAGAGACATTCTAGTCAGCCAGCTGTGCTATTATGGATTTCAAAAAATAGATCACATTAGCGTCACCATGGTGTTCACGCAACTAAAATTTTTATTCACTTCACTAAAATTAGCTGAATTAGCTGAATACCTCAGTATTGGAATGGCAATTATAATTAGATATTTACACACAAGAGGTTCCTGATAAACAGCCAATAGTAATGTGGATAGGATAACCAAGCAGCCAGAGGCAAAATAACAGAACAGCCAAAACAGTCTAATAAGCTCAGAGAACTTCTTTGCTTTTCTGAAATGCTGCCTTTAAAACAAGGAAAAGACAACACTTATGCCATATCACGATATTATGATATCCAAAATCTTAGACAATATCTAATCTCATATTACAGTATCAATATAATATTGTTATACCAACCAGCCCTAATAAGTATTTTATATTTATTTATTTATTAGAAAAGATGGAGGCCTTTTGTGAGGTGAGGTATAGCTGACTGACCAGCAAAACTTCCATTCTTTCTTTAAGGTGGTTGTGATGACAAAGTTATGAACTCTTATTGTTTTACAAGGATTTTGCAGGGATTGGGCCCAGCTGTCTTAATGTCAGACGAAACCAAACACAAAATACATGAGCTGGAGAGAGTCACAGATAGACAGAGAAACACAGATTAACAGAGGCAACGAGAGAGGGTTAGATAGAAACAGATGTAGATTGACAGCCAGAGAGACACATGACCACAGAAAGAAAGAAAAAAAAATCAGACTCAGATAAAGGGAGGAGAGAGGGCTTGCGAGCAGGATGTTTTGATTTCATCCTCCCTTTGTCTGCAGCAGGGAGAGAAATGGCGCGGGTGCATGATGTTGTGTAGTTGTCCTGATGAATGGGGCAGTGTGCACTGGCCTGTTGCCTATGGGAGTGCTCCTGTTAGGACTCAGTTGCTCCTTCTCAAGCTCAAATGAGCCAAGTGGGGCTTAGTCGGGTGGTGTAGCTCAATGGGTTGTGCATCACACAAACACTGCCAGGGTTAGGGGTTTAACACCCTCTGTGGTTACCCTTACTAAATGTGTATGCACTCATGGTGACTAGTAAGCTGCTTTAGATTTAGGGACCAACAGGCCATGTTACACATTATGGCATTTCTTGCTGGACACAGCTAAAAATGCATGTGTGGGGTCAATAAACATTTTATTCAAAACACTAGCCACATAAACACGCATGCTTATAAATATTCATTCACCTGCTATGTCTGTCACTTCTGCTTGACACTTTGGCAGTAGCTTGTTTTCAGTCTGTCTTTGCTATTCAGGAAACTATTTGGTCAGTGGAGAAATTAGATTAACCAGTGTGGCTGGGTGACAAATATGCAACTCACAGCTAACAAATAATCTCCAGTGGCAGCAAAATAAAAGCCTCCACATTATGTAGTTTGTTTGGGGAAACTGGAGGGTTTGAATAGCAAATTATGTAAACCCTGGCTAGTCCTGTAGCAGACATCAGGCTACAGAGGGAGGATAGGAGGAGGACAGGAAGAGTAGCAAGAAGAAAGGAGGGATGGAGAAATGGACAAAAACACCAAGCCTCTGCCAAGAACAGTGCGCTCCCCCTGTCCTCTTCTCCTCCTCTGTTCCTCCTCTCCTCTGGTGAGGGATCACTAGGGGAAATCCAAACAGTGCAGGAATGTTATCATTGTATTGCATTAGCAGCATTCCCCAGCTCATTTAATAGACTGCAGGCTCCTCTGCAGCATGGGCGCCTGTGTTTATTTCACTACTCATCTGTGTGCATATATTTACTATTGTCTGTGTCTGCATATATGTGCGCATTCTGTTTTTTCATATTTCTTTGTGTGTGTGTGTGTATTATTTGTGTTGATGTGTAATCAAGTGTGTATGTATGTGCGCATGTATATTTAACGTCTATAACTGTCCGTATGTTAGTCATCTCTGAGAAACAGATTGGTGGTTTTGAGCTCTGCCCATGCTAGAGAGCAAACCCAGAACAGAAGAAGCCCATTTCCATCTTTATCTGTGTTGTTCTCTTATTGTATTGCCTCCCTCTCTCTGATGGAGAAATAATGGAGTCACATTTAAGAGCCTGTTTTATTGAAACTTTAAGTTGTGTCATTCTTGTCCATCAGTTACACTGAAAACATGGACTAGTAGTACAGAGCAGTAACTGAAAACCTTTTATTCAGAAATACTCTGAACTGTAACTGTGGTTTTCCTGACATTCATTTTTTTCTGTTGAGAATTGGCCTAGTAATGAAGTCTACAGCTCTTAGCATATAACCTGCCAACTACTGAGGCAACAGTCTTTCATTTTCTTGTTCCTCTTCCTTTCCAGCAACTTACAACAATGTTTCTAACCACTTGCTGCATTGTCAGTAGTCACAGACACATCATTAAACTCAGAGGGCAGCAGGGGGGCATAAGGATTAAGGAAACAGCACAAAAGCTCACGTTTTTCAGTGGCAGTCAGCCTCTCAACTCCTCGAGTGTCCTTCAGCAAGATGCTGACTCTTTGCCTGGTCCAAGGATGCTGTTCTGACTTTATGCTTTGACCTAACTGCAGAGGGGGGCAAGAGAAATGATCAATTTCTCCCTCAAGGATCAATAGTAAACAACCAAAGAAGGAATGTGGTTTTCAACGGTTTACCACAGCACAGCTCAGACAGCTCCATTTGTGGCTAAATCTGAGGCCAAAACTTAGGAAGTTGGTTATGGTAATGCTCAGCAATTTTCAGTGAAAGGAAATATGGCAGTGGTTATTAAGACAGCAAAAGAAGGTGTGAGAAACACAACAGAAATGTGAGAGGTGAGAAATGATCATAAGCTAGCTGACTGGATTAATAATTTGCTTCAGTCGATCAAATCCATAGAATTGCTCATTGAGGGAGGATACTAAATTTAATGTTTTTTTTTTTTTAAATGCCTGTTCATTGAGGGATCCTAGCCAGAGTTTAAAACTATACTATTACATTTAGTTAATACTCATTCAGTGTGGACCATATGTGTTTGTATATTCAGGCATATGGACATAGAGTATGCTTTGATGTTTTTGTATAATTTACCAATAAGGGCCATTCATTATTCAGAATCAAGAAAATGTCTGTCTGGGCATATAAAGTAATTTTTCCAGTCTGTTTAAGTTTTCAAGCTTTTTGTGACTTGTTTGCTTGTTTCCTAATGAACACAACAATCATATTTTTTTGTGATAGGCCACTATTTGTCTAATTGTTTACATCTCCACAAACTGTCTGTTCAGTGTTGATTTGTATCCATTTCCAGGTATTTGACAGCTGTTTTTTTTCTCCTTAGCAGACTTGCTAAGACACATGAATCAAATTTATGTGTTGTATGAGTGTGAGAGTGGGTGTAAGAAGATCCAGGTGGTGTGTGTCTGTCGGCCTCCGAGGTCAACACCTCAGTGTCCAGGGTCACTTCCTGTCCCGGCTTTCCCCTTCTCCTTGGCCCTGATGTTCATCTCTGTTCTCTTCCAGCTCTTCTTCCCTTTTTCTCTTGTCCCTCCTTGATGATTTCCTCATAGATTTTCTTTTACTCCTCCTTTACTTCTTTGCCTCCACCTTTTTTTCCTTATCATACCTACTTGCTCTCACCCCTGAGATTTTCTTTCATTCCTGATTTCTTCTGCATTCATCCTTTCATTGTACCCCTTTTTCCTGTTTCCTCTCCTTTACCCTCCTGTGCTTCTCTTTCCCCATGCTTTGATACATGATGCTTCAGATTTATCAGCTTCAAAGGAAAAGCAGATAATGGACCAACAAACAGGGGTTTTTATGAGCTGTGGCAATATTTCCCATCCTTTTATTCTCTATGCCACAGAACAACTTCTGAAAACAATGACTGGTTAATATCACAAGAACTAGTTATTAGCTATAATACTGATAATCATGAAATATAATATATTGACACTTTTACAGTTTATAGGGCTCACCATTAGTAAACATGATTATTTGTCTGGAAATTTTTTATAACAAGTTCAGTCTTATATCAACAGCTGGACCATTGGAACTGCACTGATCATTCTGAATTTTATGATTATTGTGTAATTGTGATCATAATATACATACATCATGATTAATATGCATGATTTTTGCTGTCCTAGTTTTTACTTTCTCCTGTTGTCTCATAGATCCGAGTGTAAAAATGCAGTCTGTTTTGTTTTATTTTGTCTTTTAAAGAATGCCTTGTTCATTTATTGGTTATACTGTAGTACAAATTACTAAAGGTGTTTTAACCCTTTTCCACTTCTCTCTCCCTGTCTGCAGGTTGCAGTGGTGAAGGTGAAGAATGCAGACAAAGTGTTTGCCATGAAGATTCTCAACAAGTGGGAGATGTTGAAGCGAGCCGAGGTGAGCACCACCCATGATGACTTTCCACCTCTGGTATCAGATAATGTGCCAGTTGAATGGTAGGCCAGCACTAGTGGGGGATTTCTCCACTTGACATGCCTTTGTCTCTCCCCTAGAGAGATAAAAAAAATTACTTATAATAATCTGGCGGTAAAAACATTTGACATCTCACAAGGCGTTGGAGTTCATACCTCATGATTTTGTTGAAGGACAACACCAACAGCTGGTCATTTTCATCAAATTGTCCAGAAGTGGACAAACACTGGGTGACAGATATCACTGTTGGAGCCGCACGTGCTGCTGATGCATGATTTTCTCACTGACCTCCTCCTGGCAGTCATTCAGAGCATTCAGCCCATTGGTCCCTTGGGTCTTCCATCTCCATGCCTCATACCTCACAGGGCAAAAGTGGCTGCTGTGTGTGCAAGAGCCTAGGCATGAGAAAAAAAGTAGGACAATGAATATATCGTAGACAGTGTGTATTCAGCTTGTATTCATCACTTTAGAGTGTGTCTTAAGGCAATGAGGAAGTTTTCACATTGATGTTCAGCGGAGATTCTCCCTTTGTCCTTGCAACATTAGATATTGGATACTGCTATCTGATATCATTGGATGTTGTTTTTGTGTGTTCCCAATTACATCAAGATGTCCTGATATTTGATGTGGAAGCAAACTTAAATTATAAACCATGGTATGGGCAGCGTGGCACTTAAATGAGAGGGGAGACCACCCTTCATCTGGAGCCTGAATTTAATCCTCAGTCCTTGCTAAAGGATCCTTCCTGCTGAAGGATCCTTTAGCAAGACACTTGATCCCTTTTAGCTCTAGAGATGCTGTTGTGTAGTTGACCCTGCCTCTCAGGCACACTATAGCATTGGTCAGTTAAACCAATGCTGGTCATTATTCAGAAATAACTGACTGCAGACAGCCAGTGGCAATTAAGTAGAGTGAATGTTGCAGTTGTTTCTTTTTTATTTAATTATCATTAAAGTGTTTCTGCTCACACTAATTGTGGTCAGCATCTGTTATGTCTTACAAGTGTTGCTAAGTGTGAAGTTTTTAATCTCTGTCTTCAGACCGCATGTTTTCGAGAGGAGCGTGACGTGTTGGTTAATGGGGACAGCCAGTGGATCACCACTCTGCACTACGCCTTCCAGGATGACAACAACCTGGTAAGATCACCCTGTATGTGTGTGTATGTGTATATGTGTGTGTGGGCACGAATGTTTGTTTTGTATCAGTCACAATGGCTGGTATGTCCAAAACCTCACCACAAACCTTTTTTTAAATTTTATTTGTCCTGTGCTGGTTGGTTGAGCAGGCGTATTCCTTTTCAGCACCGCCCTACTTCACATTCACACAGATTCCAACATTTGTCTGGGAGCTGCGCATTACAAGCATGATTTTCTGCGGTTGTCACTTAGGACCTGCCACTTTCATCATTTTGTCAGCTAGCTCAGTTGTTATAATAGAGTACCACCTCCAGGTAATGGCTGATTATTTGCTAAATGCTGGACTGCACATTCATCACTTAACTAAGTAGTACAATAAAGACATAGCATAGTAGGTAACTGAACAGTAGAAGTTGGCCAGAATAACAGTTACACCAAGAACCAAAGAAATACTTTGGCTCTTCTGATTGGTTTAGAATCACTTACTTGACAGTCTGTCTTCTCTCCCTGACCCTAAGTTCAAATGCCAGTGGTGCCTTTCATTCCATTTCCCACATTCTCACAACAAATGCTTTGCCCTGGACACTCCCCAGGGCTTTAAAAATATACACCACAGCCCGTCCAGCTGTCTATTTTTAGGAAAACCCTCAAAAGTTAAGGACTGTTTAGGCCCTTGTTGTCTGAATGCCCTCCACAGTAATGATACTGTACTGTGAGAGGGAAAAAAAGGAGAGGAGAAATCGAGAAGAAAGAGCAGGGATGGAGAAAAGGGTGCTCATTTTTTGCGTGGTCAACACATGAGCACAGCTTGCAGATACATGACTTGATATACTCATTAACTCTGAAATGTGTTTCCTGTTGTATTTGTCCTTGTACTGTGGAAACCATTCTTTTCATTCTTTAAATCAGCTCATGCTCTCCCTTTCTTTCTTTTTGATTTTTTTTATGTAATAACACAAATCCCTTCAATGTGTGAATTACTTTACAGTATGATCAATGAACAAGCAACAAAGATACTGAGAGCAAGTCATTTTTGAGGAGTTGGTTACAGTGAAACACATGCACATGTAGCATGTAGTACTGTGTAATGGGACTGCAAGGCTACAAATTGATGTGAAGCAGACTTCAACTTTTTCAAACTGCAAAGATGGAATGAAGCACTAACCAAACACAATAATGAGAAAGTCATTTCGTTATTTTCCATTTTCCTTTCCCCAGAAGGCTCTGCCATTGCATGCCCATTTCCTAAATGATCCACCATTATATTTTCCATGAAACACTTGCTGGTATTTCATTTGTTTAAAAAAAGAAAAGACATTAAAAATATATTATACTACCTATTTTGTGATGCACCAGCTGGTGACAGCATTTTTAATATTCCTTGGTACCCTAGCACCACTTATGGAAATTTGTTGGCATCGTAGTGGACTATACTGGCCTGTTTTGCTGGCTTTGTTGTTCATAATTTGCTCATACAAAAAATCTGCCCATTTATGCAATATGCTTTACTACATGCTACTGGTATAGGGACATTCAAGTTAATATAATGGTGACATTAAAACCTATTCTTTATATCTTTCTCGTCTTTTTATCTCTTGCTCTTTGCCAGTGTTTTTTGTATTGTTACATTGATTTCTCTTTTTTTTTTATGCTGTACTGTCTTTTTTTTTAATGTACTTTGCTGCAGCTCCCTTTATTCTTTTATTTTTTTTCTCTCCCTGTCTTTCCAGTACCTGGTCATGGACTATTATGTAGGTGGTGACCTGCTGACTCTGCTCAGTAAGTTTGAGGACCGGCTGCCAGAGGAGATGGCCAAGTTCTACCTGGCTGAGATGGTGCTGGCCATCGACTCTGTTCATCAGCTGCACTATGTTCACAGGTGAGGAGCAGACAGGGTGTGTATGTGTGTGTTTGTGTCTGTGTACATTTTATTACTTATTACTTATACTGTCATTGCAATTGGAACCTTTTTTTGATGGGGAGTGGCCTGGGCAATCAGGCCAGATGATGAATGTTTGATGGATTTACATTTATCTTGCCGTGCAGGCAGATCTCCAGCTGTGGGAAGGGGGGAGGGGTTCACACTTCACTGGTCACATAGTCAATAGCAATGACTAGTGTACTACAGAGTATATATTAGGGTGCCAACTTGCACTAATTGACTATTTGCCAGCTATATTACATGTTCAGGTAAGGCTAGGTTTATGTGTGTGGGAGCTATGATTTCCATCTTCTTTTTTTCTGTTGTGTTGTTTGTTTAGTTTAGTTTTATTCATCTAATCCAGTGGTTTCCAAGTGATGTCCTTGAGGGGCTTCCAGAGAGTTATTCATACAGTAGTTTAATAGAAATTGTTTATTTTTGGATTGCAACAATGTATTAGTGATTATTGTACCATTATCTTTTAATCACAACCCTTTGAATGTATTTCTCAGTGTTCAAGTACAACATCTGAACAATTTAATACTTACCACAATTCAAAATATGTTTTCTTATCATATCTTGTCTGATGTAGTTCTGTTAGTTGTGCTCATAACTGTTCAAGTCCCTACTTCATTCATGCAAGTCTCTGTCTGGGAAAACAAATGTCTGTTTCCAATTACACACACCACAGCCACTCTCACTCAGCTTATGAATGGTCTGCTGTGACATGATCCATTTGTTTGTCGTTCATTATACTGAGGCCCTCAAATCCACTTTCCTCCTCAACTTAGATATTTAGATATGTTCAGCAAATAAAAGATGCCCTCAGGTGCTCATGGTGTCTTCAGAATGGGAACTACACTCTTTCCCCCAACACACAGGAAGTGTACTCCACCACATGGATAGTAGTCATGTTGGCCCATACACATAATGACAGCATCGTTGTTGCCATGGGCTCTTAACTGCAGTTTTATTTTGAGGTGAGAGGGATGGAGGATAGACAGAGGCAGTGAGAGGTGGTGGGAGAGGGAACTAAAGTGAAGGATAAAGAGTGTGAATGCGTGTGAAGGAAGGGTGGCTAGTAGGATAAGGTTTTGGGTGTGCCCGCACCCTTTGGATTGATCTCTCACACATCAGTGGTGAGTCAAACAGAAAGAAAGAGACTGAGTGTGGGAGACAGACACATAGTGATATGAATAAATATGCAGTAAAGAGAGGGAGTGAAAGAGCCAAAGAGAGAGAGAGAGAGAGATGGGGAGCCACTAATTGCATGGTGTTATCTGGGGGCTGTGGGTGGGGGTTGGTGGCTGTAGCAGAGACAGATCAGTGGATGGAGAGAGAAAGGGATGGACAGAGGAGGGACTGCTATTTCTCTTTAAGGTCCCTGGTGGATGCTTTGGAAGGGTAATGATGGGGTGTGGAAGGAGGTGTGGTGACTTTACCCCCCCTCACCCCCACCCCTTTTCTGTCATACA
>OMLB01002542.1:7789-38836 GCA_900302555.1 Myripristis jacobus
TGCGCAAAAAAAAAAAAAAAAAAAAAAAAAAAAGACTGGTAAAAAGCACTGCTTCAAAAACTTTTTTCAATTAAAAGTCAAGGATATTTGAACAGCCCTTTTTTCCACGACCAGCAGTCTGTTTTTCATATAATTTTAAAAATTAATTTAAAAATAATTATAAATCCAGCTTTTCTGGTAATTTTTTACTAGTTGATCATTCTCTGATTATTTTTGGCGAATTTTCAGGCCATGGCTTGTAATTTCTTACTAATTTGAATTTGAAACTTGAAACTTTGAAACTTCAACATCAATGTTGAACAGCATCATCCTGAACAGCATCTAACCTATCTTCTATTTTATTTTAAACCCACTGTATTTGTTTTATTTTATTGTGTATGCTAATTATTTTTTTCTTATTGGCGTTAGTTTTTGTTGTTGTTATTTGTTTCAGTTACTTTTTACAAGCCTATTAATGTCACATAGCTAAGTAATACGGCAGATATCTTATTACATATATCATTAATCTGCGTGTACTATTGTTTGACATTCAGTAATTCACGTAGGTGGCCTTAGGGCGGCGCTGCTGCGCCGTACAGTCACGTCAACGTGGGGCAAAGGAGGCAGGCAGCATGGTAAACGTTACTTCCCTGTTCCTGCTCTTCCAGCTCAAAAATGGCAGCCATGGGACAGTGAAGAAGCAGTGACACATCTTTGAGGTTTTACCATGAAACCTCATCGGAGACAACAGCTGTTACTCCCGTACCTTTGATATGACAGCGATATATTTTTGAGAAGGTGTCGTTTTACAAAGACAGTAGTAGGGAAACATATCATGTTCATCTCCGAGCTAAGCTAGCAAGCTACGATTAGCTAGATAAATGAGCTCGTTTCCTCTGGCTCTCGAGAAAACAACGAAACCAGCCGCTCTGCATACTGTGTACTGACACCGTGCATGGTGAGTAGCTGCACCTACGATAAAGATGTGCAAAAAGCACGCCCGCACACACATTTACCTTATTTGGCGCATGTATTGCTTGGACTGCCGTTAGTTCGTTCCCCATACATTAACGTATGTTTTCTAACGTATCGATTAGACCGTCGTGCCAAACTCAGTTAGAAAAATCGGTCAGTTTGACGTTTGTTTCTTTTTCTGCTAAATACAAACCTGTTTGAACACGGCCTGAGGTTTTTTACCTATACCAAACTCTACAGGCAAAGTCGGCATGCAAGTCATTGACTAAGCAGTGTTTGCTTTGAATAAAATCCCAACTTTGAGTGTGAACTTACACCGCTCGCTGACGTTAGCTAACGTTAACGTCACCTCTATTTACACAGGATTTTGGTGGAAGGAGATAATAGGAATAAGACTAGAGATTAACCCATTTAAAAGTTCAGAGGTCATTGAAGTAATCACTGTTTGTGTGGATTGTATGCCCAATTAAAGAGTGACTTTTTAAGATTCGTATCAGAGTGTGACTTGTATTGAGTAATATAAATGCCCTTTTACCTGCAAGCACATATTTACTGTCTGGTAATTGGGAGTGGTGTGATAAGCTCATACAAGAGCCAGGGAATGAACATTAACACAAAGAATAAACCAACGTAGAGTGACTAATGAAGGTGTTGAACAGCCTTTGCAGGGATAGAGCTTCTTTCTTACTAAAGATGTTCCCTCATTTGGTGTTGTGATGATGATGGTGGCGGAGATTCCAAAATCTCCCATAGGTGTTCATCTGGGTTGAGATGTGGTGATTTAGATCATTTTCATCCTCATCATAGCCTTCAGTGTGCCTTGGTGCCCTGCTGGTGGCGTGTCCTGGATGAGACCACTCCCATCAGGGTAGAATATTTAATCATAGGATAACTTTGTATTGATTTGCAGTGAGGGGACAGGTGGAAAATGCCCCCAAACCAGTGAACCCCCTCACTGTAGGGGCATTATCTTGGTGGATGCTACACATGAACACATCCAGAGTTATGCGCTGCAGCCCTGCTGTAATTTCCCTGTCTGTGTACAGGATCTTTTGGAAGAACGGAGCTCCAGACACTTGGACAGTCTATGCCAAGGAACATTGAAGCTGTTCAGCACCCTACTGGTGCACTGTATTTTTCTCCTTTTATTTGTCACCTATCTGTAAAACGTTGTAAAATATTACTTGAGTGAAAACGTGGCATAATACACTGGAGGTGAGACAATTAGTCAACACCTGAGTCATCTTTAAACAGATGCATAGGAACAACAATAGGCCAAATATAGAAAGGAAGTAGTACAGCACACCGCTGCAATTTGCAGAACTTGCTTTTATTCACAAAATAACCGCAATGTTCAGTCAGACACTGGCATTCGTGAAGTAAGATTGACACAGTGATATAGCACAGCCACTCAAAGAATGAAAAACTGACACATGACATGTCATTTACCATGCAGATGATCCGGTTTAACATCAGCCATTTGACCTCCAGCAATATTAGTCATTAGGTTTAACATTTGAGAGGTGAAATGATAAGATTGATTAATCAAAAAAATAAAAATCAACATTGAAAAGTTAGTAGTGGTCATATAATACACACTCCCACTCCCACCGTGGGAGTGGGAAGAAAAATTTGAGATCCAATACCCAACATGTTGTTCTTTTCTTTCTCCCCAGCTCAGTTCCATCATGGCCATCACTCAGTTCCGCCTTTTCAAGATCTGCACATGCCTCGCAAGCCTGCTGTCTTTCTTTAAACGGTTGATATGCAGGTAAGAACATTTGAATGCTTTGGGAAATATTGTGTAAGCTTCATTCAAAATTCCTTTAAAATTGTTGTAACACTGCTTATTACTGCCCACCATAGTGGAAGTTGATGGAAGATGACAGGTGGAAGAACATTGTAGAAAAAAATAAATGAAATCTATTCTAAAAGTTTAAATTTTACTGATATAAAAGGTTCATAGTAGATTATGGGCTTATCCTAATTCCCATCCCTTGGCTCTACCCCTAGTTTCGGAGTGCCCTCGACTAGGTAGTGGCCCTTCACAACGGGTTAAAATCTTTATCTAGGAAGTGGGACCCTGCTTTGTACATCATCAGAAGCCATAATCCACTAAAAAGCTCTACGTTTGTCTTTACAGTAGAGGGGAAATGAGCCTGGGTAAGAAAAAAAAACAGCACAGTGTTGCTGTAACCATAGCAACTCATATTGTCCTGCACTGACATCACAGGGTGGGAAAGTGCACAAAATAAATTCACTGCTGGATTTTCATTTTTCAAACTTCATCCATATAACCTGGAAATAGGTCAAAATGTTGGTCTATTGGTCATGGTCATGAAGAACCAATTACAGATGTCATCGCATCTACGTTAAACTTATAATATCCTGCCTAATTTTGTAATTTTCATGATAATTTGTGAATGCATACCATATTTATGAAGACTCCCCCCCGTACATATGAATGCATGAAACAGAGGGTTAGGGCTAAATGGTTTGGTATGGGATGACCTGGGATTTGCCCTGTGCTGATTCAGAAAGGCTCTGAATTAGTTTATTAAAAACATAGTTAGAAAACACTGTAGTAGATAATAAAAGAAGTGATGACAGTGGTCTTTAGCCAGAGGTTAAAACTTTAACAGTAATCCAACAGACCTCACCTGGGCAGGTATACAAGCCCAAATAGTGATTAAATTTGAGTTTGCTTGAAAAAGCAGAATGTATCTGACTAAGTGTTCCCTGTGTATTTGCCATTTTTTCCCACTTAAATATATTACTTGTAATGTTTGTGTTTTGTCATTTCTGTACAGGACTGGAAGGGGGCGTAAACTCAGTGGTGATCAAATAACTGTCCCGACCACAGTGGATTTTTCATCTGGACCGAAACAGGTCAGTGTTAGTCAGGGATGTCCCTCGAAACCCGGTTATAAATGAGTAAAACCTTAAATATTAATAAGGTCTAATGTTGTCAGTTGTGGTATCAGAACTAAGAAAATTGGAATCTGTGTTTTTTTTTTTTTAAGGAATATTTACACCAATGTTGCGAACACAATCTTTCCTGTCTCTGTGTAGGTGTTGGCCCTCCCCCCTCGCACACACACACACACACACACACACACAGCACTCAGTCAGTCCAACAGAGACAGGTCATGATGGAGAGAACTAAGCGGTCTTTGGTTACAGTTTACTAGAGTTGGCGATGATAGTGACAAAACATGTTGAGCAAGCACTATGTAGATTTACAGGAACCCCCATTCACAGCAGGTATGTTGTAGCAGACACTACAGTGTAGCCTACTGAGTTTGTTTTAGGCTAAAATAGTTATAAATTATAATGCTAACAAATGAAAGCTAAGAAAGTGCCAGACTTACATGAGAGAAGGCAGGTCCTGCAGAAGAGCTGCTAGGATAAATTTCTGTTCCACATTTTCTCCATCGTTATGTTTAACCGTGTTTTACTACTTGTTTAATTGTTTATTTCATTTCTAATTTTACATTTTTGGCTGAAGAAATGCTGAGTATTTGACTCTTAATTTACTGTGTTTTTTTTCCTTGCAAAAACAGTAGTATTGATAAAGTCTAGGGCTGTCCCCGACCAAAGGTTTTGCTAGTTGACTAGCAGCCGTTAGTTCAAGCCATTAGTCAACTAGGTGTCGCACGTTTGGGCATTTCTGTAAAGCTCCTGACAGGTACGCCATGCTGGCTATTAACTTAACTATTGTTAAGATTTGATGCTATACAAATAAAACTGAATTTAATTAATGTCATTATTTAAATATATATTTTTGGGGGCCATCAGAAAATGATTTGAATTCCAGAATATTGTTAACACTGTGCTACATTACAGAGAAATGCAAAACCTTCATAATGAGCCTTTAAAATATGAATTTTACAAGTGCACGCACAAAGCAAGCCACCTGTCAACGATGCCTGCAAAAGTGGTAATGATGTTGAATGTGTAGGAACAACCAAGGTCCAGAGACCATGCTGGGAGGCTAATTAAATGCTTCAGCTGAGAAGTCATATTTGAGGTCAAACAGTAATAGGCGAGTCTACACCTGCAGAGTCTGAAAAGATGCCACTCTTTGGATTTCCTGCACGACACAACGTTGGTCTGCTATCCACAGGGACTAGCCGTGTAAACAACGTCTGTCCTTCACTGGCTAGGTGTGCCCACTTCAAGTGTCCATCGCTTCAAATTAAAAGCCCTCTAACTTTTCACACACACTCCAGCCATATACTGGGCTAGGTTTTGACCTAGTCTCATTAAAATTTCCATGAAATGAATTCACATGACTTCTACTTCCTTTAAAACAGAGTATCTTAAGCAGTGACGTCATGCTACACCAGTGTGTGAAAGTTAAAATGAAGTCTACTTGCAGCCAGCATGGCGTACCTGTCAGGAGCCTCCCCAAGTGAACCTGTTTTATAAATGCAAAACATCAAATTTGAGTGAATGGTTCAGTTGCCTTGTCAATGTCAAAATTCCACCTCTGAATCTGCGTTCCATCCATTTTTTATTATTATTTTTTCGCCTGTGCAGCCAGAGATCGAAGAATGGAGCTCTTGGGATGAAGAAGCCCCCACAAGTATCAAGATTGAGGGGGGCAACGGGAACGTTCCTCCTCCGCCTAATGAGGTAGAAGAAGAGCCGGATTACTTCAAAGACATGGCCCCTACCATCAGAAAAACACAGAAGGTACAGCAAGTCAGCTGACACACCCATCTGTGATAATCAGATGGGCATTATTAAAACACTGAATGTATGTGTTTCTATTTATTTATATGGTTTGTGAGCTTTCTCAGTCTTCTTTCTGAGGATGCTGTGCTGGAGCTCAAACATGGCAAACTAGTCCCTAAGAAGTGATAAAAATAAACAAGAAATACATTTTCAGTAGAAGATATCTTACAGTTGGTAGTGTTGTGATTATTTGTAAAAGAATTTCAAAGTCAAAGTCAGCTTTATTGTCAGTTCTACAATATGTACAGGGCATACAGAGGATCGAAATTGCGTTTCTCTCAGACCCTTGATGCAGACAATAAACATTTAAGACACAAATAAATAAACATTATCTACAAAGCAATTTCAAGCAGCAATGTACATTGTGGCTTATTGCAGATTGCTTATATTTTTTGTGTTATAAAATTTGACTAGAATAGAATTTGAATAGCCAGGACAGTGTTTATATGAAATATCTGCAGGTCGTTTGGAGTGCTTTTGTCCTCACAAAGTCACCACTCATTTTCTTCTTGTCTTTTCTGGTTCCACCTGACTTAGTGCTCATAAGGCATTATAAGCACATTGTGTTTGCAAGACTGTTGTGATGGCATGCAGTTACACATAACTTTTTATTTTTTATTTTCATCAGAAAAGTGTATCTGTGCTTCTAATTAGTTTGTGATTTGCTGATTATGAATCAGTGGCCTTCAAATGTTTCCATGTGTTTGGGTTTTCCATGTTACAGATAGTGCTAAAGAAGAGGGAGCCTGTGAACTACCTGGTGCCCGACGGCTCAGCAGGTTTCTCCAGCAGACTGGCAGCCTCTCAGGACATGATGTCCTTCATCCCACCATCAGTGAGTCAGAGTCTTAACCTCTGAGGTCTCAGCCAGGCTGTCTTCTGTTACTGAGACATCCAGGGTTGATGCACTGGAACATTTGAAAATTAATCGAAATGTTCAAAAGTGTGAAAAGAAAATGCAGTGAACTCCAGCTACACTCACTTCAGCTAATAGTAGTTCTTGTCAAAAGAATAATCAGAATACAAATGTTTACAGACAAACCGCCAAACCAAAAAATTAGGTTCTCGACAAAGTGTGGGCTGGCATTTTTGCAGAGTTTTATCCCGTCTTTCAGTGTTATTTGATAAAGTTGCTGGGATTTAACGTAAGCTTTCAATAACTCATCATATGAACATGGTTGTGAAAACTGCATTGAGGAAGATTTTAATATAAAAAGATACCTGTTTTGTCATAATCGTAATAGAAAAAAGCCTCCCATCCTTGCTAATTGAGATGCTGTAGATTCACTCTGTTTTCTCAAATGAAACCCCTACCAACATGTTAAATGATGTCCTATTACTCTGATACCTCAGGTGAACCTTCTGAAATTGACCCTTCAAGGGCCAAGGGAGCAAATCAACAGTGGCATAGACTTCATCAGTGCATGTTTACCAGAACACATTGTGACCGTGTGTTGGACATTTGCTATATATTGTGTAATAAGTGGCCAGGGGAAGTGGAGGAGGGCATGTTAAATGACTCATGAAACAGGACTGTGGTGTCAAGTAGATACACTTCACTCACAGGAAATGATGAACTGAAACTTGAGTGAAATGCAAACGGTCTCTTGGTCAGCAGTTAGTGAGCACTTCATTCACTAAACTGAATGATGAATTCAACAATGGCTGAACAACTTTACCACCTCAATTTCTACGAAGAAGACATTTAGTTCAATAAAAGTCATGTTACATGATTTCTGATTTTTTTTTTTTTTCCACAAGCTGTTCACACTGTAGCATTTAGGATCAGAGCCCCTCATTTATTCTTGGCTTGTGGGGCCACTTGGTCTTTTTGGCTCTGGATTTCATCTGAAGTGCATCACACTTTGCAGTGGTCTGTTAAAGTATCTTTAGTTGCTTCCATCATGCACAGTGCTGCATCTTTGACAGTTGTAATTTACTCCTTAAAATTGGTGTGGAGGGCTGCCATGATGCTGAATTAGTTAGTTATGTTATGGTGAGCAGTTTCATAGCAGAAGGTCACACACGCTGTTTTCTGACATAACACAACTGGCTGAGTCTGGTCTCTCCCTCTGGTGTTTATAGGTGCTGCAGTAGTTACAGTTACGGTCACACTGACCCTCTGAAACCAAAATAAAATTAGCCTTATTTTTTCAAAAAAGAAAAAAATTGCCACTTTGGACTAAAGATGCCCTTGTTTGTCTTGAATCTTGACAAAGAAAACCACATTCATAACATGCACGTATATATATTTTTTTAAAGAGGTAAATGCAATTTCATAGTTTTCAGAGGGGTAAGTAAACTATAACCTTTATTGATAACTAGCAGCATTGACAGAGCTATCTTTTATACAAGTCTCTGACAATTTCCACGGCTTCTGTCTCCTTGAAATACACACGGTGGTCCAAAATTAAGTCAAACCATACATTACATTTGCACAGCAGACAATTAAGCTAGTCAGTTCAAGATGTGACAGAAACATCTTGTGAAGGGGTAATATATCATGTCAAATTATGGAACAGCTTTTTAGCAGAAATGCTGTGTGGCACTGGGCGCGGGCTTGTTGCAGCATCCCAGTGAATGAAACCTAAATTGTGCTGTGCTGTACAGGCTGAGTTGGGTGAAATGGACAACTGGCAGGAGGACACTAACGCCTGGGAGGATGAGTCTGATGCAGCCTGGGAGGCAGAGGAAGTGCTCAGGTAACAGCATGACAAGCCTCAACACTTTGTTGTAGTACACACACATGTATCAGTAGCAGTCTCTCAGAATCAATAGGATTATGGTGTTCTTTACAGTGAGATCAGCTTTTTCAAGAACTGCACCAAGTACTACTTGCTTTCTAGTTGCCAGCCTAGTATTGACCTATTATAAGATAATTACTGGAACAGCTGCATTATTTTTTTTAATGATATTTTCAAAGCCTTTGATGAAATTATGGACAGGACATTGTACAATCTTCCTCAATCAAACTGAAAAATTGATGATACATGATACTGAAAAAAGGAAACTCGCTACATAGCAAAGGCTAGAAGATATGCAAATACGTTAAAGGGATAGTCCACCCATTTTGACAAATCTCCCCCAGCTGTTGGGTAGGACAGTAGTGGTGCTATCTTCCTCTCATTGTTACTGAGTGCTGGATACTGGCTGGATGCTCCAAATGCTAACTGTTAGCCTCCTGCCATTGAGCTGGACTTCCCCCCAGCTAACATTCTTCAAAATAACCACCTTAATCCACTCAAAGAAAGTTTAACATCTTTTTACAATTGTTGCTCTGAAAATAAAATTCTTACATGATTGAGTGAAATAGGCTATATGAAGAATTTGTCTGTGTAGCATAATGGTGTCACAGTGGTACAACAACACACAATGGTACAGCCTTACAGCTTTATGTAAGGGGCTTTCCAGGGTCTTTCCAGAGGTCAATCATAGGAAAAAATATAGTTTTATACAGTAATTTTAGCAAAACTGCCATCCATGTGCGCTCTGTAGTCATATATGCATTTTAGTTTCAGAGAGTGCCACTTGCAAAGTGATATTATTCCTTTGTTGAGTGGATTAAGGTGGTTATTTTAAAGAATGTTAGCTGGGGGGAAGTCCAGTTCAATGGCAGGAGGCTAACAGTTAGCATTTGGAGCGTCCAGCCAGTATCCAGCACTCGGTAACACTGAGAGGAAGATAGCACCACTACTGTCCTACAGAACAGTTGGAGGGGAAGTGATATAATAAATTTTTTTGTTTTTAAAAGGGATGAACTATCCCTTTAACAAGTAAAAACAGTCGATTTAAAAAAAAAAAAAAAAAAAAGGTCTAAGGTTTATCCAGAATAGGTTAAACACACAAAGAATTCTAGTAAGCAAGGCTCCTCCTCTAAACAGTAGCTGCTATACCTGAACTTGACAAAGTAGAGCACTTTAGTATCAGAACTCTTGTCATTCCAGTAGTGACAACAGGGCAGCTTCCTTTGCTGCTGTGAGAGAGAGTGCTGGGGACGCTGTCAGGACGCCAGTCGCCTGTCAATCTGAACCTTTGGAACATAGCTTCATTACTAGGCATTCTAACTTTGCCACCACATCAGCTTTTTGTTTCGAGGGCTGCAGGTCCAATGAATGACCAGCAGGTGGCAATGTATGCTACTGTTGTAACAGGAGAGGCAGAAAGAGATGCTGTTTCACTCCAAGCTGACCCAGCTTCTGGTGACATGCTCTGTAATGACAAGGCTTGCCATCGTGTGTTTGTTTTTGTCTTTGCCCACCAGACAACAGAGGCTGGCAGAGAGAGAAAAGCGCTCCATGGAGCAGCAGAGGAAGAAGATGGAGAAAGAGGCTCAGAGGATGATGAAGAAGGAGCAGAAGATTGCCGTCAAGCTCTCGTAACATATCAGGAATGCTCGGTTTTGAGGCCGATGGGGGAGTGAAAGAAAGATACTGATTCAATGAGTATTCAGTCTTCAAATCATCAAACCAACCAGGATCGTATCCCAACGCTAGTCATCTGATGGCCAACAGTCCTCCTTCTCCACCCTGTTTCCACCAGCAGCCATGTTAGTCACTGTTTTCCAGCCACAGCAATGTGAGATGCCATATTCTTTAGGGCAGATTACACACCTGGTGTACTTGCTGTTCATGTGGCAAGGTCATTTTGGTTTTCAGGGAGAGTAGTATTTGTACAATTCATCTTAGGTTAGGCTGAAAAGGACACAGCATTAGATGGCATTCTGGTTTCATCTATTAGATAGCTTAGCAAAATGTTCTATTTGGTTTTCCCAGGAACAGCTGTAAATAAACAGGTACCTATAGTGCACTCTAATAAGGAGTGTGATCTCTTTTTCTTTGTCATATTTAAGGACACTCTAAGGACAAAGGAGTAATTAATTTTAAGAGTCACTGTGTACCAGTGGCATCCCTTGGTTTGCTCTATTGTTGTGTTTTATATTTAATTTCTTTGGTTGTGTGCGAGCACTTTTTTTTTTTTTTTCAATCAACGTTGCTTAATATTCCATGTACCCATCTGTGCCGTGCAGTCCTTTTGACACTGGAAGTCTGCATTGAAATGAAAGCTGAAGAATTGTGAAATGTTTATGGACAAATGGCTCGAGAGACTTGAATTTAGCCCTATCACAGATGTTAGCTGTGGGTTCCTATGGTAACCTCACGGCTACTTATCTCTGCCATACCTCTGTCAGCTGTTAATGTCAAATGAAAATACTGTACCATACGGTTTTATCCCTGCACTACAATACACAAGCATAGTTACAAAAATTGCCCATGTTTGATTTTTTTTTTTGTTGTTGTTTTTTGTGTGTTTTACTTTACTGAATAACTTCTTGCACATTTGATGTGATCCTTGCACAGACACGGAAACAAAGAGCACCGTTACATTACAATATGAGTGATCTTGGCAAACGAGGATGGAAGCGACATGCATTGTGTCTTGTTTCCTTCCTCACCTCAGCATGGTGAGCTGACAGTGGGAGAAGCGTGTGACTGAGCAGCCTGTTACGCATTACTTTTACAAAATTATTGGTCAGCGCTGGTAAGATTGGTTGCAGTTGTCATGGAAACCCTGGCATGAGGAGAAAGAGCTGTATGAATTGAAATGTGTGCCAATGATATGCTTCAGTCTCTCAGGCCTTGCTCCAGTAAGTGTCTATGAGGGAGGCAAGGGACATTGCTACTGGTATGGTAATACTGGGTCGTGCTTAATCTATTAAATAATATATTGATGCTTAGAGAGATGTGAGGAGTTTCTGAAGATAATACCAATAATGACATATGTGCATGATTAGGTTCAAGAATTTAAATGAAGGGAGGTTTTTAGCTTAAGGGAACTGAGCAAAGTGTTGTACATGGATCTGCCCTGTTTTTTTCTTGCTCTTTTGCCAAGTTTTACCACTGGGAAAAGCTGCATGTCGCTCTGTTTTGTCAATAAAGGTTCTGTTTTTATTTTTGCACATATAATTTTCCAAAAATGAACCATTCTCTGTTTTTCCCTCAATGGAGTATGACCTTGGATGGTGATAGTGATCGTGGAGCACCACCACAGACTTGAATTTAGAAAGTTTAAGATTTGGGAGAATGTATACCTGCTTTATTTATTCTAGACAGGATTTTAATAAAATGATTTGATTCATTTCTTTAGGGGTAAATCAATCTGGTGAGTGACTCAGTTGCCTATAATGTCATTTGGAAAACACTGAACCTGTTGTGGGAAAAGCTGACATGGATTATGGGTCCAATACGGGTAAGGCATGTAGGTTTGGGATTTTTGGTAATACATGACATTGCTATTTATAGTTGGTGAGTCAACGTGTCCCATGATCTACATTGAATGATTGACAGCTCGAAATGCTGTCACTACCGTCTGTCTCAGGACGCCGCTCTGCCTGACAAAGCCTCTGAGAGACTGACCCATTTTCATGAGGGGAAAATGCAGGCCATCAGCTAGATGAGAGCTCACAGGAGTGGAATCCTGCTGCTCTGTGCACAATTGAAAATTCCCTTCCTCCACTTCAAAATGAGAGCGTCTCATGTCTGTATGAACTCCCATCAAGGGCATGTATAGCATATATATCGGCTGATGATTGGTTTGACTTTTCCTGAGCCCTTTGCTGCCCACCTCCTTTTAATCTGTACTGGCCACAAGCAGACGAGAGATTACGCTACAATGATTCATCAGCCTTGTCGGTGCTTTAATGAACTGAGGGGTCATGGTTATGTAACTGATCCCCATATGGCAGAGCAGAACTGTAGCCCCAGGCTCCAAGTCTTAGCCAGCTTATTTTGAATTAATCAGTATTTTTGTTAGAGTTTAATGTTCACACCAAGGATGGGTCGATGTTATGTCATGACAAGCACTGAAAAAATCAGTGGGCAGACATACAGCTGCTCTGGCACTGACCCAGTTTCAATGGTGGAAGGGTGTGGAGCAGTGTTTTCCAGCCTCAGAAGAAGAGATCCCAGTAAAGTGGGTCTAATGCACTCCTATCGTCAGCTCCACAGCCCAGGGGACATTTGAAAAAGCTTTTACATAAGATGCACTGTCATGAGAACAGTGGCTGGTTGCACTTTAAGTTCAAGGCATATTTTCCTTATTACTAATTCACGTGTTCTATTTGTGCGAATGAAGAGACGTGGGCTGCTTGTAATGTTCGGCACCAGTTTGGACAAGATGTACCGCCACCTCCAACAAGGCAGTTTTAGGCAGCTCAAACATTAATGGTCACTTCTTCTGTGCAAAACAGTTTCCTTCCATTTTATAAAAAATTGAGTCAAAAAGTGTGACTGGGGTTATCATGCTTTAATAATAAAGATACAAGGACATTTGATGTAAACCACCAGTATTGCACATAGCTCAGGCACGTAACAAGTGTCAACTGCTTTCAAGCGTGAACTTAGTTCTATGAACAATACACAGGCTGTACCGTAAAAAGCTCTACTCCGAGGGAGAAAAAATACTTTTTTTTTTTCACAAAACACTAACAGTGAATTCACATTAAAGCTTTGGCTGAAGGTTTAAGGTTATTTTGAACAATGTATTGAACAGCTGAAATTTCAGAACCCGTCATAAACTAACATTCAGTCTTTCACCTCCTAAAATCTCATACATCCTAGCAGTGAGAAAAACAAAATTGCTTTTTTCTTCTTTTTCCACAATGGCAGCTAGGGACAACACAGGACGATGATACACACATAACCATCTACCCAGATGATCGGCATATATATACATACACAAAAAGGTAAAGAAAATAAATACATAAATAGTCGCTTTCATAAATAATCCCTTTCGTGTCACCATTTTGCCTCCACTCGTGGCAACTGTACAGTGCAAAGTAACTGTGGGAACCAAAATAATTGCATTGATAAAATCAAGTGTAGAAAAACTAAACAAATCTCACCAATACTTTTTTGAAAAGATGCTGAAGTGCTCTTTAGTTGAAGGTTAGGCATGTGCATGCGGGCTGGAGGCCATTACACGTCAGGCCTGCGAGTCACATGACGGAGAGAGTGCAATCCCATAATGCAGCAGCCCCTGATGAGAGCAGCGATGTTGTATACCGGAGCGCTTCCATCCACGCCGTGCCGCGAATACAGCCAGGCCACCGTAGGCAACACAGGAGCCGCCACAGCAACCAGATCCACCAGGAAGCTGTTGCTCCAGTAACGCTTGCCAACAACGCCCAATCCAGGCGGCACACACTGCTCCTCCTGGCCGACGCCAAAGTCCAACTCCTCCATGAACCTTCGGCTCTCTGTGGGCTCCGAACAGCACATCCCAGAATCGGTGGAAATGTCAGGGCTCTCTGGGGGCATGCTGGGTAGAGTAGGCGTTGAGTCAGTTAGATTTGTGAAGGTGGGAGTGGGTGGGATTGGGAGTCCCAGGAGACTGCTGGAAGCGGAGAAAGCTGTATCCCCCATTGGCGCCCCATGGAGCTTCAGCAGGTGGAGGAACAAAGCCTGCAGGTCTGGAGACACGGACATCACATCGGTCTGGACGCCCCTTTCTTCCGTGTCAAGCTGCTCCGTTGGCGGGGGTGTGATGGACGAGATGGTGACTGTGGTGGACATGGTGTTTGGTGGAGCCGGTGAGGGTGCTGCAGATTTTTCCATTGCCTCACCATCTTCCAGCATTGCTGACACCCCGGGCCCAGGATCGGCCACTGCCCTCAGCTTGCCGCTAGAGTCCTGACTGAATTCCACTGCAGTGGACATTAAGACCTGCTCCAAAATATCTGCTCTGTTGGCCATCTCATCATTGACCAAAAGCCCGCTGTCCGCCATCTCTTCTACCGCCTGGTCCCCCAGCTCCATTCCTCCCTCTTCCTCCCCTTCCACCTTCTTCCCTCCACCATCAGGGGAATCACAGATGAAGTCCAGGGTGGGTTCGTCTTGGAGGTTGGAGCCACTCTGGGCAAGCTCCATGCTCTGCAGTAGAGACTCCAGCTTCCTGTTCTGAATGTTGATGTCAATGAAGTATTTTTGGATTCCCTTGTCCTTCTCCATCAGGCTGTTCTTCATAGTTTCCACCACCTGGCGCAGCTGCTTGATCTCCTTGCGAGCTTCTTTCAGGGAGAGCTGAGCCTCCACCCTGTGGCACTCCTCCTCAATCCAGTCCTCCCTCATCCTGCACAGCTGGGACTTCAGCTCTGCAATCTCAGTCTCTCTGGGGGAGTGGAAAAAAACAGGGTAAATAGTTCCGGTTTCTTATATCTAGGCAACCAAAATGAACCATGTGATTATAGAATAAAGAGGAACATTTGATTTCACCAAGGCTGTGATGGAGATGAAGGTGAGGAAGAGTTGTCAGCAAACTAGCACCACAAAATATACTTTCGTCATGCCAAATGAATTCATCATGGTTAAAATGTCATGGGTCTTCATATCTTAACAGAAATACATAAGTTTGGGACATTATTGCATAATAAATCACTGTATAAAACACAAATTGAGGTCATAAAATTAGCACAACCACGAGTTAGCATGGTGTGATACAGTTTTGTCAAAATGGAGGTTGTTGGGTAAAATGTGCCAACTTACCCCAGTCAGAATAACACTGACATTTTCTTAAACATTAAAAATAGCAAGTTGATAGAACCTGTACAGTATTGGAAAACTTAAATGCATGGGCTAAGAATATACAAGTGTAAGACAAGCTTTGGAAGATTTAGAAGCACAGACCCGCAAGCGTCAGAGGGGAGTTCAATTCAGGTGGTGGCAAGGAACACAAATTAGACCAGATGTACCCTCTATTTACCTCTGCTTGGGGGCAGGTTCTGCCAAAGGGCCAACTTTTTATGGCTCATTCCTTTCAAATTGCATTAGTTAAAAGCAATATTTTACATTATATAGAGGGACAACAAACTTAATTATATGTAACAAATGTTTGAAATAAATACATTTGCTTTGCCATAGGATTAAAAGGTTAAAAGTGGCTCTATTTAGCCTCACCTATATCAGAACCATGTAGCTACCTTTTACTCGTGCAACTGCTGCCAATCTACCATAAAAAACACTGAAACAATCACAGGATGCCACTCTGCTGCTGAATATTAACCAACCTGTCATGAACTCTGTTCTCGGACTCCATCAGTTTGGTCTTCAGGTGTCGGATGGCCACCTCCTTCTGCTGCAGAGGGGTGAGGTACTGCTCAGGGTTTGGGGGTCTGATGCCATGGTTGTCTCCACAGGAATGGTAGCGGCCTAGGCTCACCCTTCTGGTGGGCAGAAAGATGATGATGCACAAACGTTTAGATGAGCCAACCAGGTGGAAAAGTCAACTTTGCTGTCTCTGGGGGCAAAGCCATTTATCACAGAACACTGCTAGCCATTTTGGAACAACAGCAAGAACAATTTGATGTGTAAAGTAAAACCCCTTCCTGAAGAAGCTAATTGCTCTGGCTGTGAGGGCAGATGCTCTCTGAAGCCTGGAATTACTGTCTGACACAGGATTACTGGCATGCAGACTATACAAAAATAAATAAATTAAATAAAATAAAATGCTTGGTTATTGAAATACTAGCAGAATCAGTTAGGTAGCAACTGCAGACAACAGCTCAACTTGCATTGCTTTGGCTCACAAATTCTAGATCCTCACAACATTAGCATTCAAATACCCGGTGCATGTTTGGCAAAGTCCTGTGATCAGTAATGTTTCATGTTCAAAGAGAACTGATTAAAAAGGTTTGGTTTTTTTCTGCTGAGGATGAGTGGGTGGATTTGTCCAATATGCAAAACAGCGAGCCCCTCTCCGCCCAAACAAGCTTCACTAACACAATATCCTAGCAACCTGGGATACTTGGGGCTTTGATGTGAGCGCTCTGCATCCTTGCCAGAAATAGAAACAGCCCTGCAGAAGGTAGCTGATGAGAGAGAGAGAGAGATGTCACATGGCACCTAACCAGACAGGAGGGAGCTGGCTGAGGAAGAAAATGTCCTCAAGTGAGTAAAGTGGAGATAATAATGCATTTATGGAGGTTGTAAACAATACAGCATTTGCCACTGCATGGAAATAAAATAAGTCAAGCCTGGGGGCTGAATGTTTTTATATTGCAGGGCTGAGAAACAAGTTCTGGGTGCACCCGCCATAGAAATACAAGGCTGGTGGAGGAAGTATTCTGTCATTAACTTGCAGAAATGCAAGACAGGCCCAAATTGTTCAATCATCTACTGATTTGGTCATACTGAAATATTTGACCTTTTGTTGTTCTCCTCCAAACCACGGTGCACACACAATTTAGCTCGGATTCAGCTGCAATCAGCAGGGTCAGCTCCTGGGTTCCAAATTCAGACATTTGCTTTTATTAAGTCCTCAATAATCCCAGGCATGACCGATATAATCCCAGTCAGCTGCAACAGAGGAAATGATAAAAAACAGTCTGAGCCTAATCCAACCATCCACCCACTCATCTTACGCTGCACATCGCCTGTGCCACTGCCCAGAGCTCATTCATCGCCAAAATGTACTCACTTCACGTGGAGGTGGAGCGGAGAAGGATGGAATGAGTGAAAGAGATATGTCGAAAGATATGTTGACAGGTTAGACATGACAAGAAGGTAGTGGCATTCCAGGAAGCGGTGTTAGTTCTTGTTTGATTCTCAAATGTGATGCATGGGGTCAGACATGTTGGTGTACCTGGAGGTGGGGCTGGAGGTGCTGCTGCTGTTGGTTGATGAGGGGGCTCTGGGAGGGGTCCGGTAGGGAGCGTACAGCTCTGCATCGCGATTGGCTGTGGGGCTTCCTGCTGGCTTGAATACTGGTAGGGGCCTGATGTGAGCACTGCGACTTGATAAAGCATTAACAAACAAATCAATATAGATATCCACTCAGTGGCCACTTTATTAGGTCCACCTGCACAATCTAATCCAATTGTTCTGCCTAAAGTGTACTGTCATGATGCCTATAATGCTCAGCTTTTCTTTTTGTCACAGTAATAGAGGTGTTCATTCACTTCTATGTTTGGCATTGAGCTCATAGTTAGTGCTGCTGTTGGACTGGATTGCATTTTATTGAGAGCTGTTTCTAATTTTTTGTCCTCCGTATTTATATACAGGAAAGGGACAGAATATTATAAACACCTCTCAATATAATGTAGTCCATTTCAAGACCTCTGCAAAGTACAACCTCAATAATAAAAAACTTTACAAAAACAATAGGGCTTCGCACTGTTCCAGTGCTCGGGCCCTAAATATAGAATTAAATGTACACATTCTCCACAATGTCAACACAAACCGAACATTATAAACTTTATTAAAAAAGGTAAAATTTATGGCAGAGCTGTGAATGGATATACATATATCTATGGGTTGGATAATGGCAAGGAACTGACAATGCAATATGTATCTCAATATGATTTGCATCACAATACTCTACAGTGGTTGTTTTCAAAGTGGAGTCTTCCACGGTGTCCTCAGTAAAATAAGTTTAATTTCACTTAAATTTAAATTCACAAGCATTTAAAAAAAAAACTGATCTAATGTCACTGATCTGATGTTTGTATATTGTTAAGTATATCATTTAAACCATTACAATATAGTGTTCTTGTAATTTCTAGTAATATTTTCTAATTGTCTGGCATTTGTTTTGCTATTTTATTTGTTTTTTTATTGTTTGTTTTTAAAATTGTATTAATGGGTTTTTTGCTACTTCGCCAATCACCTTTTTCTACCCCAAAGAAGTCAAGTAAATTTGCTCAAGTTTTGAGGGGTTAATTCACGACATCTCTACAACACAAAAATAAGTTAGTGATTTTAATCTCAGTACTTATGAGTATGACAGACAACTTCATAGGAAACACAAACCAAAATGTCTTTTCATAACAGAGTTTTGAGGTTAAAATTACTTCAGATGGGGGCTGGGACTTCAGAGTCAGTCAGGGGTCCAGAAGATGAAAGTTTGAAAACCCTTTCTGTGCTGAACTCTGTAGAACGAACTGAGTTTAAAATACAACCTGGTGCCTCTCCACCTTGGTAGACTAGTAAAATACACAACATATGAAACCTTGGCTGACAAACTCAGCTTTATTGATTTGTTTCACAGCTATAATAAATCATTTTGTTTAAGTTTAGTTACCTCTTTGAAACCCAGGAGCCTATGGGCAAGCTTTTGTTTAAAAAAAAAAAAAGGTTTTATTTCACCCATAAGATACAATTTCTTTTTATTTTAGATATTTTTTGTATAGATTTGTTTTGTTTTTATTTTTGGGGGTGATTTATGCTACTTTTCTTGTAATTAATTTTAAATATGTATTTATTTAGCTAATTTTCTGGTTATTTTCTTGTAGTATTTTGCTTTTGTGTTCAGTAATTGTGTGGTCATTTCAAGATAATTGTTCTTTTTTGGGGGGTAATTTAGTAGTATTTTATGGTCATTTCCTTGTATATATATACTGTGTGAAAGTGAATTTGCTGAGGGCTCAAAGAGTTAAACAAGTTGGCATGATGCAAAATTTTCTCCAGTGAATGCCTCCCTTTCAGGTGGCAGCCTGTGCAGAGACATGTTTCAGAGACTTTGGCAGAGGGGGAGAAAGTGATCGCTGTGCAAACTCCCACACCACATACCTGCGCGAGGAACTTTTCTTTCCAGCAGAGTTGCAAGCGAGGCTCTCCCGGGTCTTCAGGCTGCCTGTGCTGCTGGAAGAGCTGAAGTCTGCCTCGCTGCCTGCAGGGAGAGGCATCAGTGCATTACTGAGCTGGCAGACTTTGGCAATAGCCCCCCCACATGAAACACACACACCTACAGTCTGCATTCTCATGGCCACACACTGGGCATTAGGGACTAATGTCCTTTTTCCCTCCAAATCATGTCTGCTCAGCGTCGCCTCTCCTTTCCACAGCCCAGTCCTACCTTGTTAGGATCAAGCATCATGTTACAGTTTCCATGGGCAGGACCTCCACAGAGTGTCCCTGAAGGCAGGGGGGGAAATCACCCAGAAAGCAGAACCTCATACCTTTCCAAAGAGCAGCTGCCTCATAGATGATTCCTGTATTTTCTATCCTTAGTCAAACTAGAGCATGCAAATGAACCAGCTATTGGATGACAAATGTGACCCAACCGCACAAAAAGCATCACTTATGAAAACAAAGCAAATGCAAAGCCAGCAAAATGAAAAAATGTAACCTGCCTAAGTGTTGCAGCGCAAACTCGACAGCTGCCTAAACTGCTGTGCTGGGAATCATCGGTACCTAAACTGCTGCACTGCAATACCTGATGAAAATCCACTTTAAAGCCATACCTGAGTGGCATCTCTTCCCACTGAATAAAACCATAGCCTCGTGTGCACTGGTGCTTGTGAGAAACAAAACAGTGCAAAAACAAAGTGATCCTTGAGCGCTTGGTGAGTCAACTGAGGGTCGCTGCACATTCAGTCAGGAGTAGTAAAGTCTGCTAATCAGCCTAATTGGCTGAGTCCCTGGATTTTTTCATCAGCCAATCAGCTTACTTCAAGTTTTTTGACTCATGATCAAGCAGTTTTGTTGACAGGAGGGGGTTTGGTTTCCTGTGAGCAGATTCAAAGAGGGGAAGGTAGCTGCCTTGGTGGAATAAGCATGGGTAGTGAAGTGTGCTTCTGCCATGTTAACACAGCACAGATGCACAGACAAGCCATCCAAGTCATTACTCTGTCCTTTAGTGAGCAGCTGTGTCTGTGGAGCTCAACATGCGGCTGCTGACATCTGACAAACACACAGTTATTGTACTTTGGTGTTTAGGGGATCACTGGCACGCAGAGGGACCTGTGTGTGCTGTGCATAGCTCAGTCTATGGACAGTAACTTCATGGACACATCCACACTACTCACACAGGTTTAGGTCATTTCCCCTGTCTCTGAAAAACAATTGCTGTCTTTCTTCACTGGTCTTGTTTACTTCTTTTCCCAGCACATTGATTTAACAAAATAGATCCATGGCCACAAGAAGGTCCCGATTTAGGTTATTTTTCATTTTTGCCACCTAGGAATGGAGTATATCTTTGCTTTTTCCACTGTGGTACCTCCTGATAAAGCAGTTTGCTCTTTCTGTTGGTTATTTAAACTGAGAGACTGAGAGGCAAACACAGACAATAAATATGTTAAAGGGGTACTTCACCTGTTTAGAAAAAAAAATTATTATTTCATCCTACCCCCCCACCCCACCTGTTATGACATCAAAATACATCAAACTACATTACCATTTCAGATCAGAAATGTGAGTGCAAAAATAAACTAGCAAGACATTTTGTCAGCCCTGAGGTGTATTTTTCATTAAATGGTAGCCTTGGCCCTGCCTGCTGTATAAATACCCTAAATATGAATAGATCTGGCCTGACACCAAGTAATGAAGGCACTATCTTCCTCTCATTGTTACTGAGTGCTGGATACTGGCTGGATGCTCCAAATGCTAACTGTTAGCCTCCTGCCATTGAGCTGGACTTCCCCCCAGCTAACACTCTTCAAAATAACTGTGTTGATCATGTTCTATATAACAGCCAGGGGGAAGTGAAATAATATGAAATGTTTCAAAATGGATGAACTAGCCCTTTAACCTGGGTCAGCCACATTCCTCGTTACCTCTTGGTTTCATGGCAGACCTCAGCTCCCTCTTGTGCCTCGGCGTGGTTCGCTCAGCGTTCCACTCCGCCATCACCCTCACCCTCTTCACCTTGGTCTTGCGTTCGGGGGGCAGTGGCGAGCCGTGGGGGCTGTGCTCTGAGCCTGACGGGGTTTTGGAGGGGGACACAGACTGACTAGTGGGGCAGCCGGTGTCATCTATTGTAGACAGGCACACAGACAGTAATAGCCAAGAACAGGCAGGGCAGGCAGGCAGCGAACAAAAGCAGTCAATCTAAGCTCAAGGTTCAGCCGCGCTGTTATCTGAGACAACAGCTTTCACAACGGCTCATCTCTTTCAGAAGGAGTGAGGCGGCTGTACTGTTGTGGAGCAGTGTCACACACACACACACTCACACACACACACACACGCACGTAAATGCACACTCACGTACACACAGGCTTTCTTTTCCGTGTAACGTGTAGCGTGTGCTCGGATTTGCTCTAACTTGTAAATGTCAAAGTGGTTCAAACCCTTTGAAACCAAAGAAAATTCACTTGATTTCTTTCAAAAACAACAGGAAAAAGTGCTTAGCTAATTAGCCAAAAAAACAAAAACAAAAAAAATTAACAAAAAAAAAAAAACAATAACAGAAAATAAAGCTACCCCTGAATATTAGCCAAAAGGCTTTTTATTACTAAAATTATAATTTTAGATTTGTGATGCTGAATCAATGTCAAATTCTTCACATTTAAACATCTTTAAACATCTTTCACAAGCATTTAACCCATGAGAACCTAAATCCTAAAACCAAAATCCACTTCATTTCCTGCAAAAATATGGGCAAATATAGGCGATGAGTAAATTAGCAAGAAATAGCCCAAAAATAGCAAGAAATTATTAAAAAAAAGTCACAATATACAGAAAATGTCTAAAAAAATACTAAAAACTTGAGCCCATCCCCAATAAATTTAATAAAAAACAAACAAACATACAAACAAAACAAAACAAAAAAAAAACAATTACCAAGACCCCCCATAATTAACAAGAAATAAAGTGAAGTTTGACAGTGAAATAAACCTTGAGAAAAGCCTGCCTATGTGCTCATGGGTTTCAAAGGGTTTTCATTGGGATTAACACGTCACAGCACTGTTTCCTGTTTGAGCTTGCATAAGCCAGCATGCCAACCATGCTGTGTGGAATCCTGAAGGGTTTATTGGCTTTCACTACATTATACAAGGGTTTTATGTTGGCATATTCTGGTCATTTGGCGAGACCAAGCATTGCAATATTGTTCATGAACCAAGTCATGAAGATGTCAGTGGTGGATTCCCGTGGTTCTCAGAGAGGTGACGTAAGCTGTGTGTTTTTGAGGGGAACACACTGTGGCCTCGGCCGAGGAAAATGCAGCCGCCGGCCAGCTGAAGTGCCTGAGGCTTCTGTCATGTATGAGCACAGCTGTTGATGACATGGCTGGACTTCTTACCAGAGCAAAAGCTGTTGGTGCTGATGGTTCTTTTGGAGTGGTCGGAGCTGACGTCACACTCCTTCCCCTCCTCCTCTGAGAAAGGTGAATCAGACAGTGGAGAGCCTTTGTCTTTGGGTCGGAAGGGATGGAGGACCAAGCGTGGGATGCGGCTGCGGGGGCTTCCTTTCTCCGGTGACTTCTTCTCCTGTTCAAAACGACACATATCAAAGCTCCAGGCGGTGCTGAAGTGGAGGGTGAACCCCGCTGAGTGCCAGTTACCCTCAGTTTTAATCCCAGAAAAGAGCTTCCTCACCTCTCTTTAAGCTGACATTAAACTGAATATTATCTCCTTGAAACACAGGAGCCAAGCTTTATTTTGATAGATTTTATTTAATGCACTTAATACAAACACTTACATCATGCACATAGTTTTTTTTTTAATTTGTAAGGAATATATTTTTGTATTTCATATTTCTTTCTATTGTCTTATAATTTAATTCTTCTCTTGAGAATCCGGGTCAATTGCAGTTGGGGTTGGAATTTTATTTATTTTTTTTTCCCGTAATTTCTGGCAGGGGGACTGCCAATGGAAATTAGGAATGAGGTAATTTTAAAGTCCCCATGAAATGACCTCACATGACTTCTACTTTCTATAAAACAGAATCATCATCCCTCACTAGTGGGTGCACATTAACATGTCAACCAACAAAACCTTCACAAATCTTTAAACATCCTCCCTCATCCATCTTGTTCCTTCAAAATTGGTTGCACTTGTTGGTTTGCACTTCTTTTTTAAAAAAAGACATCAAGTGAATTTGCTCAGGTTTCAAAGGGTTAATGTCCTACTATACACCCAGCTCAGTAGCATTAAACTGATGGTTCTATGCAGTATATTTCCCACTGCACCATTACGTATAATGAGTTGCATAACCCTAACAGCTGGGTTGTTCACATCTTCATCCAAAATAGTTGCTCATATGTGATAAAGACTCCAAGCATGTAGAAATGTAGCAGCAATGATAATATGTACCTCGTATTCCTGGAACGGTCCCATTGTGCTTCACGCTGCCTGTTCCCCTAAATGTGCAGAGGAGAGAGAGAGAGAGGGCCAGGTGAATCATCCTTCTGTGCACCATGCATGCGTTCATCACCTCAACGTGGCACTCAAGCCCTCTCAAACAAGGCCAACTCTGTCTGGAATCCATTGCGTCATTAATGCAACCCCACCCCCAACACACACACACACACACACACACACACACACACCATCCCACTCGATGCCACACACACACACCCTGCCTGGTACAGATGGCACAACAAGCACAGAACCAGCCGGGAACAAAGCACAGTGAATTTATGACCTTATGAAACAAACCCTATCTCTCTGTTTCCACAAATAAACCCTAAGCGTCTTATGTGAGTTCACTTGTTCTCGATTGTTCCTCAGTCTTGCACTTGCATTAATAATAAAAACAACTCTGCGTGTGTTCGGGCATTTTGTAAGCTCTGACAACTGCAACACTTTTTTGCAAAATAATTTACCAATCAAACAGAAGCAGAGTTCATAAAATTATTCCACAAGAAGAAAGAAAAACAAACCACAAGATGAAAAGTGTTAAAACCATATAACAATAATAGGTTAAATCTATAAAAATGATTTTTAAGAGGTGATAATATGTCTTTGTCTCAAAGTTATAATCTACTTGTGGTTTCAAAGGAACATTGTGCTTGAGGAAAAGAGGGTAATATGTTTGGAATTTGGCAATTTATTATTTCAAAGTGCCCAGCTCCAGCTTATGTCATTCTGCAAAGCAATGCATGGCACAATCAGGCTAACCCTCATTACTGGCAGCCTGTGCCAAAAGGACAGCACCGTGCCAAGCCTGTGGGACCGCCAGCCAAGTGCTGCTGTCACTGAGGTATAACGAGTGGCACAGTATTATAGCCACAATATTTCATGTTAATGTTGGGGTGCAAGTCGATGACGACTGAATTAAAAAAGCGGGAATTAACTTCACCCTGGCACTATGTACTTTCCAAACACAGAAGCATGATATTTTATTGATGCCTTACGGCTGAATAATTCAAAATTCCGCTCATGCTTCGATGAATTTTGTACCATCTCTTCGCTTCCTCTCACGCCTGTTGAATGCTGTGCCTCTTAGCATCCCCGCCTAAAGGGGTCAGTTACATAAGTGCATACGTGTTTGCTGTTTTTCTTTTTTTTACGCGTTAAGAATGATGTAATTGACCCTAAGGCCAGCATGTTGCTGCCACATCGGTACATCTGAACCCATCTTCCCTCCTGTTATTCCAGATGTTATCTTTTTTTTTGTTTGTTTTGGCAGGTCCTGATTAGGGAATCTGATTTCCTCAAGTAACGCTCCACTCCCTACCTGCATAATATGTTACTGTGTATTTGTCCCTCAATGAAATTTGAGGGGGAGACTATAAATCAGTGTGTGTCCATTTGTCCCACAGTATCATAACTTCCAAACGGATGCTTTGATTTCAACTAAATTTGGTGGGAAGGCTGGTCAGGGGCCAAGGAAAAAGTGGCTAACTTTTTGCACTCTGGTCAAAAGTGGGCATGGTGGTGGTTGTGGCATATCATAGCAAGGCTCATAATTTCTAAGTAGTTTCACATGTCATTAAAATTATGACGCAAGGCTGTCCTGCAAGATTAATATTAACTTCTCACACTGATTGGACCACACCCACTTCCTCCACGATCATGCCCACTTCTTTTATTCAGTTTCTCCAAAGGGTGTCTGCTAAACACAATCTCCCCAGAACATAAGGGCTTTGAATTTAGGGTGTCAGATTATGATTGTTTAACTATGAAAAGCACACCAGTCAGGAACCAGAGTCATTGCTTTGTTCCCCAGGTCCTGTGTTCCCAGGGTCCTGTGTTACCCAGGGTTCTATGTTCCCAGGGTCCTATGTTCCCAGGGTTCTGTGTTACCCAGGTTCAATGTTCCCAGGGTCCTGTGTTACCCAGGTTCTATGTTCCCAGGGTCCTGTGTTACCCAGGTTCTATGTTCCCAGGGTCCTGTGTTACCCAGGTTATATGTTCACCGGGTCCTATGTTCCCAGGTTATATGTTCACCGGGTCCTACGTTCCCAGGGTCCTGTGTTACCCAGGTTCTATGTTCACCGGGTCCTGTGTTACCCAGGTTATATGTTCCCAGGGTCCTATGTTCCCAGGGTCCTGTTACCCAGGTTATATGTTCCCATGGTCCTGTGTTACCCAGGTTCTATGTTCCCACCACCCTATGTTCCCAGGATCCTATGTTCCCAGGGTTCTATGTTCCCAGGGTCCTATGTTCCCAGGGTCCTATGTTAGCCAGGGTTCTATGTTCCAAGGGTCCTTTGTTACCAGGTTCTATGTTTCCACCACCCTATGTTCCCAGGGTCCTATGTTCCCAGGGTTCTATGTTCCCAGGGTCCTATGTTCCCAGGGCCCTATGTTAGCCAGGGTTCTATGTTCCCAGGGTTCTATGTTCCCAGGGTCCTTTGTTACCCAGGTTCTATGTTTCCACCACCCTATGTTCCCACCGTCCTATGTTCCCACCGTCCTATGTTTCTCCAGCTCTACATAGAACATAATGGAACCTAAAAAAGATGTTCCTCAGCTCTGTATTCAGAGGGTTAGGGTTAGGGTTATGTGTATTAACAGAATGTTATACTGGGGAACATAGGACCCTGGCAACATAGCTACACTTCCAAGGAACCAATCAGCTGATGGTACCTGGAGAGTGTCCTGACTGAACTAGCTGTGCTCATTCTGACTGTCAGTTAAACTGCCAGCTGCTGTAGACTCATAACTCAAACTGATGCTGTTTTTCATTTGTTTCTGTCTGTTTTTCTAAAGACAGTGGGATTTCCAAACTTGAAAACACCCAGCACAGTGTCCTAAAATCCCACCTCACACTGTGGGAGTCAATTCTTTCAGTGCTGGTTGACTACCAGCACTGTCTTGCCTGGAGGTTCATCATCTGCATTTCCACAGGCAACCACACCATCGCCATGTCATCAAAAGCAATGCTGAAGCTGCCTGGCAGACTGGCACTCTGCCTCACAACAGAATCAGATTAGGCACAAGCGGGGCAGAGCAACCAAACCCATGCCCTAGCAACAGTCTTAGCAACAGAGGGAAAAAAGCTGCATGAACAACTCAGGCTAGATGGGGCCAATTAAATTTGCACACAGAACAGGCTTCCATTGCTCACCCTGTTCCTCTGTAAATAGGTGGAATGTGCCGAGGTGATGTGGGAGTGTTACTATCGCTTTTTTGTAAGGCTAAATGTATTTTCTAGTGGGTTTTTTTTTCATCCTCACTGAACAGGTGTCCCTGAGCTATTGTGTGCCAGCATAGGGAGCTTTGTATATAGTTAACTAGGAAATACTGCCTAGACCTCTCAGACAATTCCAGCAGCACATTTAGAATTTTACACCTTAAACTCTAAGCTGCTGCTTTTATCCAGTGTTGCCCACATGAGGTGTGATAGTAGATTTAAACCTAAATTCTTAGACCTCTAACATTTGAAACAATACAATTTTCCAGTGAGCCTAGAATGATCATATGAGATAGTGAAGGACAGGAAGGTGGCAGCATTAAAAAATTGAGAATGAAGATGAGGTGGGATTGTGGATGAGTTACTTGATGTGAGGAGGGCATTTCCAGAGCCAGGCCAGGAAAACAATTTCTGAATTCTTCCACTCAGTTGCTCCAGTGCCTGACTTATCTTTCTTCCTCTGCTGCTGGTCCCTCAGCAGCCAGAGCCCGAAGGCCTGGGGAGATTTGTCATCCTCTGAAACCTTGAGAGATGTGTTGATACAGAAGCCTGCCCATGCATGCTCTGCTCCCTACAGATAAAATGCTGTTTTTTGTTGTTTTTTTTTATCCCAACATTCCCGCAAGCCACTTCTCTCCTCTGTTTTTGATCGTGGCTCACGCTGTCCCTGTCCTGTACCAAACACCACACAACAGGATTATGCAATCAATTTGTTCTCCCAACCAGATCCTCTGCCCGACTCCAGACAATGTTAATTGGCTTAGCAATAGACAAAGCATTATCTAAGTTGCCAAACACTGGATTTCCAGCTTTCTTAGGCATGATGGGCAGACAAAACAGTTAATCTCTAATCACCCCAGAAATTCATGCATCACTGTATATTGTGGTTTATCAATCAGAAATAGACATAAGGCCAGGAGGCGAGGATATTTATTCAATAATGTTTAGCATTTTAGGAGGTAGTTGTATCAAAAAGGGCATATTGGATTGTCTTAGTGTGGAGAGGATAAGAACAGCAAGTGGGATGAACACCGCTGAGGGAATGTGTACTCAACGGGTAAACAACTGCTTTCAACCACCACTCAAGAGCTATTTCTATTATCTAGATGATTATGATAAAAGCAGCATGACTGATGAATTCTCATAATCCAGCCCAGCCTATATTTTCTTTCTAAGTTCGTTCATGCATGTGGGCTCATTTGAAGCTGTTTATTCAAATCTGATACTTGCCCCTGTAATGTGTTCCGTGCTTTTGTTCTGTTGACTTGATTGCTCACGAGGCGTAAACTTATATAATTTCTGTGATGATTCCATTCCATTCCATGCATGGCGATGAACTGGAAGCCACACACTACTGCACAGTTTTACTGAGCATGTGAGCTTAACTGAGCATGCATGGCCATATGGTCCATCTTTTGTGGTTTGAGACTGATGTGTTTGGAACAGTTTGCTGTAAATTTCATTTGAACAAAGGCATGAATCGCTTCTGCCTGACTCAGCTCAGCAATATCATCATTTACATTCAGACTGTGTTGTCCTGAAATCACTGCCTGGACCTTAAACAGTGGCAGAGCACATCATCACCATCATTTTGTGAGGTCATTAGTGGGTAATATCACTTCTGGTAAGCATTCCAATATCTACGGGTTATTAAGTATAATGTCAACTCTCTTAACAAAGCTCTTTGAACATTGTTTTTAGCCTTCTACCAAATAAATTACTTTTTACTGATTAGAAAGGTTCTCTACACTACATCACTATGCCGAAATGGCTCCACATAGGACCTTCATGGTTCCGTAAATAACTATTTAAGATACATGAGAAAGAATGCAATGAAGTACAAAAGAATACACTGAATGGTTCAAATCAGAGGCATGAAACAAACTTTTGAGGATCACACTACCTTATTAATCTAATATTTTCACTGTATTTAGTATTATTATTATTGCTCTAACAATTCAGAGAGTCAATACACAGAGACACAATCCTAACCAAAGAACCCTGAAAGAACTGTCTTGTTACTGTGCTGGTCCCGTCTCCCTTTGTTTCCCGTAAGTCACTGCGCAGCATTCTTTTAGTTAGTATACCAACGCTTTATGATTTTATTAATTTACTAATTTTAAATTCTGATCACACACAGTCTAAAATTCCGGTGGGTTGTATTACACTTTGCTATAGCAACCAGTTTTTTTTTTTTCTTGGTTGTTGTTTTTGTTCCATCTGTCGCCTCCACTGCTTGCTGGTGATGTTTTTCTAAACCCCTGGTATTAGATATTAGGAGGGAGGAGGGGTGCGGGTGCCACCAGAAATAAACGCAGATAAGATATAGAGTGCGGGATCAAGAGTGTGGGATGCGTGCGAGCCGTGGCGCTGAAAACCCCCGAGTTCAAACGTGGCTTGGCCTGATTTCACCCACCACCGCCCCAAACATCCGCTCGGTGCGTCAGCATCCAAATCATCCACAGAAGCATCTTCACCCAACTTCATCCTCACTCCACCTGCTTCCCCCTGGCCACATATTTTCACGCTTTGTTTTATTTCTATAATATTTTTACGACACAAATGGAATGATTTCGATATGACAAAGAAAATCTTGCCTGGATGTTGTGATGGTGATTCCTCCGGTCCTCCGCGGAAGGATGCGCGTCAATCGGTGAAGCACAAAGGGTCGTTCCGCTGTGTCTGCCTGCCTGCCGCGGTGACGATGTGGACGAACTGCCTGGCTCCTTTCTGGCTGTTTTGATGTCGGGGTGGAGAAGCGTGCGCACTCGGTGGACACACGCGATTGGACAAGAAGCGAGACCTCTGACGGTGCACGCGCAATATGATTCCCGTCCCAAGTGTGTTACATAACGCGTCAGGCGTTACTTAACCACTGATTGTCCTCCTCCGTCTCATGGATGCTGGAGGAACATATGGACAATCTGATGCAAATAAATAAATAAATAAATAAATAAATAATAATCAAATCAAATCAAATAGACACTGCCATATATTGTATATAGTAGCTACATATATGTACTATATACAACAGGTATAGTATAGGAAACTACATGTATCCACATATATAAATATATAAATAATTGCATATTTAAAAACATCACAACCTCAGGTGCCTTATTCAAGAGTAAATTATAAAATGCACATTTATTGATATTTTTTCCGAAACATAAATATATCTACACATTTTAAATAGCCTGCCATGATGTATGAACTACATAAATAAGCGTATGTAGACTAAGTGCTGCTTATAGTCATGGGTGGATTTGTGGAATATAATCCATCTTGGTTGTATTTAGTCTTCACTGGGTAACAATACCAGCTATATGCACACCATGACATATATGTACTAAATGTATTCAGTTGCATAGGTAAATGTAAAGTGTGTGCGAGGCCAGCTGAGGACTAGTCACTCAGCTGTTCCACGGGCAGAGTCAGTGTCGGCTCTCCATGGTGCTGAAATCACAGAGGACACGAATAAGGCGCTGCTAACTGACTTTAATAGAAAACTAGGACGCCAGCACATTGAATGCCAGTTCAACACAACAATATTAACAGCTTGTGTCATTTGCATCAACACATTTGCCACGTCTGTGCAGCTGCACGCCTCAAACTTGTCAGTGACAGAATGTAGGATCCTGCAGACAACTCTTTGGTGATCAGTGAGGCCGTGTTACACGTTGACCCATTTTTGTTCTGCAGGTGATCGTCCCTGACACATGCCTATAGCCTGATTCCTAAAGATGAATGCTGGGAAATACTGAGCAATGCCAACATGTGAGCTAAGGGGAGCAGCTGGTCCTCCACAGCCCTGCCACAGGCTGTAGATGTGGAGCTGAGGCCCTCTGCTGGATCAGCGGAGCCAGTGTGACGTGTGTGTGGCGGGGCGTATACCTCCTACCTGCTGGTAGCCTGCTGCAGCAGGTTGTCATTATCACGAGCATGTACAAGACAGCCGCTGACCCTGCAACAGTGGGCTCTGTTTTGTTTTGTTTTAAACGAATTGTTCATTGATTCGAACATGTAAAATAAAAAAGTTTTTTTTTTTTTTTTTTTTTTATGG
>OMLB01002543.1:8306-25462 GCA_900302555.1 Myripristis jacobus
TGGTTTGTAGAAAAAAAAAAAAAAAAAAAAAAAAATATATATATATATATATATATATATATATATATATGTGTGTGTGTGTGTGTGTATAAAAAAGAACTCCAACTTTTTGAGTAGAAAAATAAATTACATTGTTATCTTTTAGAATTCACTTTGAAAAGTAACCCACAAAACTTTACCCACTTTATGTATTACATCACACTATACATAAGAATGTCATTTTACATGATAAAAAAAAATTAATATACAAAACCTTAATAAACAGTTCCTTGTGACATTTTCTATGTACATTTCCATGGTTCCAAAGCTTGACCCTTGAATAATGTAGTTGATTATAGACCTTTTCCACAGTGTTTACCCTGCTATTTCAGGTCAAAATGGCTGAAAATGGCTTATTTGCCATTACTTTATATATCACATTGTTTTATGGCAAACCGAACTCCCTTCTGAGACACATGAAACCAAAACACATCCTGTGACAACAGTGTCTTATAATAAATGTCAGTGTCTGGCAAACCAGCTGCACTTAAAAATCAATGTATGTTATTTCACAAGCAGCAAAATATCCATCCAATTGTGTTGCATGAGTCCCTGTGTGCGGAGGGGGTGTAATATTGTGTTTTTAGTGTTTTCAGGTAATATAAAACACCTGCTGGTGGCCATATTGGAGGTCTTCAGCTCTTATTTAATGCTGCATTCACACTGTATGGTCCCCTGATACCCTGTCTATTTAAATCACTCAGCCTTATTGTTTGTATCATTCCACGTCCTTTTCCCTACAGTTTTCTATGTTGCTAAGACAAAATTTAACCATATCAGATATCACACCACTGCGTGTTTTTGTGTTCTTGTGTGGACAGAGATGTTTTCTACAATGCTACCATGTGGATGGTATTTTTTTAAACTCTACTGACTTCAAAAAAATCTGTTCCCATGTAGATGTAGTTACACACAGCTAATTCTCCAGTATACTGCTAAAGTGAACCCAGATGCATTGGGAGATTTCTGACTTAACTGCAAATCATCTGTCTGGGTACATGAGCACATGAGGAGCTACACAGGGTTTAGTTGACAGACTGCATCCCAGCTCGGTCCTTGGGGGTTCCAGTCTTCCTCTGACCTTTCCTCCGTTTGGCACCATGGACCGTCTGACTTTTGCCCTGCACCTCTGACTCATGTCCTGAGTCATTCTGCTGCCTGGAGTAGCGCTTGCACTTGCAGGAGGTCACCACCGTTATCTTGTAGGTCCTGGAGCTGCCGTCCTGGCACTGCAGCCGGATGCGCTGGCTTCGGGTCCGGTCAATGACGCAGCGCCACTCTTGGGCCTCTCTGCGGCTCCAGTATCTCCCTGTGTAACCCCCTCCGCCGATCCAGTTGGGCAGTAAATGAGCGGGCAGGCATTCCCCAGCACACACCAGCTCCTTGATGGGGTTGATGCTGGTGCACTGGCCGTCAGAGATGTACTTGGTGGACCTCAGCTCCCTGCAGCCCATCTGGCTCTGCTCCGGGCCTGAGACATGAACACTGGGTCACATACTCCACTCCATTTGATGTGGCACTCACATCACATGCACTCATTAATATACAAATCACAGTATACTATTTCTCAGATTATCACCAGTGTAAAAAGGATAAACTTTTTCTTAGTTTGAGGTTGGGAGGGGAGTTAGCTCTTTGAAACCCAGGCTTTCATTCTGAAAGGTGTTATTTCACCCTCTACACAAAAGGGGGGGCAATTTTTTTTTTATCATTTTTTTTTTCATTTTTTGTGATAATTGTATGGTAATGTTCTTGTAATTTGATTTTAAATATATATTTCCTATACATAGTTTTATGGTGATGGTTTTGTTTTTTACAGTTTTTCGTTTAGTTTTTGGCTAATTCTTTTTTTTCTAAATTCATGTTCAGCTTCTTGTCATTTTTACTTTTTTGCTCATTTTCTGGTCATTTTTTTTCTTTTTGTTCTCATCTTCTTTTTGATGGTAATTTACTTGTAATATTTATTAATTGTTTACTGATTTTCTTTCTCGTCTTCTAAAATTCCTTTCTTGAATTAGTGTTTTTTCTAATTTTCTTGATTTTTAAAAATAATTTTATACATTTAAGATTTTTGTCATAATTTAATGGTAATTGTTTTGCAATTTTTTCAAAATGTTCAGTAATTTTGTGGTAATTTTATGTTATTTTATCACTATTCACTTTTATGTTGTTGAAAAACTCAAGTGAGTTTGCTCAGGTTTCAGAAGTCTGTGGTTGTTTCAGTATATTGATTTCTACCATGTGTCAGAACACTGTATGGCAATATTTTGCTATGTGAGAAGTATTGTGGAGTAATACTTAACAAATACTAAACTGAGTTCTGGTGAGATTATTTATTTATTTATTTTCTCTATTTTATTGATTTTTTTTTCTCTGTAGTACAATGATAAACACTACAAGATGAAAATCAGTCAGATTAAGGTATGGAGAGTGCACAACTTGCCATATGATGACCATTCATAACACAAACCAGGTCTTATTGGACTTGTTTAGCTATACTTGTGAGGACCAACTACTGAGAAGCTGCTGTTCTTGTGGGGACATTTGGGGGTGTGGAGACAGTTTGGCTGGTTAGGGTTTGGTGTTAGGAATGAGGTGAGTTGTGTGTGAGGTGAGTTTTCAAGAGAAAAGGCATTGGCCCACATCTGTGACTTATCTGTGACAACCCTGAAGAACAACACAGCAGGAGCTATCAGACTGTCAGACTCACACAACCCTGCCAGGGTTTTGTGATCCACACAGAACCCTTACCCTCAGGTCTGACTTTGGCTAAGGTTAGGGCCAGGTTATGGTTAGAATCTATAATTCTACTCTAAAAGGGTTAAGGTTAGGATTATGGCTGGTTTTGACCTAGTTTAAGAATAATTTAGCATCTATGGTTTTTTAAGCCCGTGACCCTTGTGAGGATAAAGCGGTTTAGAAAATGGATGGATGGATGGATGGTTTTTTAAGGTCCGCCCATTGAGCGCTGGGATAGGCTCCAGCAACCCCCCGTGACCCTTGTGAGGATAAAGCGGTTTAGAAAATGGATGGATGGATGGGTTTTTTAAGGTCAGTGCCAGGTTGTGGTTAAGGTATAATATGTTATTGTAACCTCATTTTGAAATGGTTAAGATTAGGGTTTGGATCAGTTTAGGTCTAGTTTAGAACAAATAGCGGCTTATGGAAAACATGAATTTGGTGTACTCTCATCTGTGGAGGCCAGCTGGACTGAACAAATCTTATCTGATGTTCCATGTTTAGGGTTAGAATTAGGGTTAGGTAAGGTTAGGGATTAGGCATAATTTGGTTATGGCTAAGATTAGGGAAAGGCTGTAGAGAATACATGTAAGACAAAACAATTTTTCCATAAATATATATAAATATATTGTATTTTTTTCCTATTACATGCATAAATTGAAACTGATGTCAAATGATGTGCTTTTAAATTGCTATTCTTGTGTCTTCGTTTAATATATCTTAAATAGATTGTGGGTTTATGTTGTCTCTGGCAAGCACTTTGTGTATTCCGCTTTAAAAGTGCTATACAAATAAAATTATAATAGAAGTATGGACTCACCGTTGCGTTCAGTGTCACCCAGGCGTCTCCCCCCGTTTCTCGCCCGGTTCACGGCTCCATCTCCGGGCTCATCGTGAGTTTCAGCGGCTGCATCGCCCGGCTCCTCCTGCGGCTTGTCGGTCAGCGGGCTGTCGGTTGTCTCCGTGGCGTCGTTTTGCACCGCTCTGCAGCACCTGAGCGCCACCAAGAGCAGGAGAAGCAGCTGGGGTCTGCGAGCTGGACGAGTCATGATGGAGGGCAGTCACTGTCCCGCTGCTGCAGATGGGACACCTGAAGAGAGGGACGGTCTGCCTGTGCCGGCCGCTTCTTATATATCCACCACTTGTTGTGACAGCGGAATTTATGAATGGAGAAGACACACCCACCTCAACACCCCGGTAGAGTCAGGTGCACGTTGTCTCTTATGCTTTGTCTCCCAAAATGAAAGGAATTACACCACAAAAAAGGGCTTTATCTGCTCGAGGTGCCTTATGTTGCATTTTGAGAAAAGAGAGGATTAACTTCAATTATTATTGTATAATTAACCAGAAGGTATTCAAAGCCTTGGCCTATTGTAGATCTTGCACACACTGACGCATTGATCATGTAGTGATTTTATCCTTATGAAAATTGCCCATGTTTTACCATGGTATGACGTTTTTGTTTGTTTGTTTCTACAGAATTACTACCAATTAATCATAATTATCGTAAAATAAAAAAAAACAACAACAATAAAAAAACTAAATAAAAATAAATAAATAAATAAAGCAAAACAACAACAACATGGTTGTACTCTGGTTAGGATTCTTACCACGAAGTACCAAAGTAATATTTGATGTTTCTAACTGAATGTTTGTCTAATTTAAATTGTCTTATGTAATGCTATTTTTATTAATTAATCAATTAATTTAGATTTTTTTTTTAGCAATTTTTGCTTTATTTTGGTAATCGATATTTATCATATGATTAGTATACATTTATTGTGAATATTTTTTTAAAAACATATTTCAATAGCATTACTTATTAATATTTCATTTTTCTCATTAAATGTTTGTCTACTGTTAATTTTGATATATAACGCATTTAGTAATTTTGCTCTATTTTGTTAATCAGTATTAGATAAATTATTTATGTAAATTATGTCTTCATATTTTTTAAAATAATATAATAACATTATATTATTATCATTCATCGTCATCATTCTTGTTAAATGGTTGTCCATTTTTACTTTTAATATGTAATGGGATTTTCAACAAATTTTTCCATTTTTGTTTTATTTGGTACCAATATTACAATTGGTATAAATACATTTTTCATACAAAAGAAATAATATTACTTATTAAACATTTCAAAATATTTGTTCTTTATTCTTGTCATCGATCAGCTCCAATAAAACTGTGATCATGTTTAGAAGTGAAGTAATCACAGTTTGTGTAAAGTACCATATAGTAAAACTGTACTTATTACATAAAGCCAGAGTGAATTTTCATTAGGGGAATATATTCAGTTTTTAATTATTGAAAAAAGCTATTTTTCAAAGCATCTTGTGCAGAACACTGTAATTCATCATGCACGTCTTTAATGTGTACAATGCATCAATAAAATGTAATCTAGTCAATTGCCTCCAGTTCTGACATGAGTTTAATCAACACTGAACAGTAAAACTTAAGCTGGGGATTAAAGTGTGAGTTGAACGTGAAGACAGTTCTCCACTCAGCCCTGTCCAACAGTTTTGTGACTGTTTTGTGGATGAGCTCACCAATATGATGTATGTGCATTATCCAAATCTTACAGTAGCCAGACAAAGCCTCCTCTCCCCCTTCATCAAGCCGAAACTTTGCCCCCAAGATCCACGGTGTCTTCTTACAAGGATGTTCTTTCCCAGGGCTCTGACAATGACTTTAACCAAACTCTCCTTGGCTATGCTTCCCCTTTGATACCACTGAAAATAAATCCACTCCAAAACTGTCCACCTCATGCCATTATTGTGAAAGTTTTTTTCCCCTCCTTTTTTCTTTCTTGCTGTCACTGTGATCTCCAGTTACCCCAAAAAGCTGTGTTTGTCACATCACATCATCCAGGTGGAGGTGTATGACGGGAGGCTGGGAAGAAAAAGAACCTGGGGGGCTTGAAAGAAAGCTATTTGATCTGACACAACATTTGCTAATTTTTACATCTCAGAAACCGGAAATTTGATGCTTCTGTGCAGTTTGGAGTGAGTGTGACATCCAGGTGAGGGCAGAGAGAAACATAATGGGTTGGAAATGGGAGGACGAGGCTTGAGCTGTGACTCTATTGACAGACATCATGACAGCAGCTGCTTGTGCCTATGAGGCAGCACCCATAGCGGCAGGGGTCAGCGGGCTCCCATGGGATACAGGGCTGAGCAGAATGAGAACAATGCATGCAGGAAGAGAGAGAGCTCTATAGAAATGTAATGCACTGCCGAAGGACGTTCTTTATGTGTGAGAAAGCAAAGCCGAGGAGCAGCTTTTTTTCACTGCCAACTGGAAACCATTCCATGGATTGAAGGATGTGACTTCAAGGCGTGATACTGTAGACCTGCAGATTTTTCATAAACAAATGATTTTTTTAATCAATTAAATTATATGATGCACAAGGTTTAGATCTAAAGTAGAGCAAAGCAAAGCTGGAGTGTGGTTTTCTTTGGTAGAAATGCTTGAAACCTTACCTGCAGGATACATGACATTTTCTAAATTGAGAACTATTGAATAAAAGTCTCCAATGAAAAAGATGGCAGTATGCATATGTATTAATCTGGCCAACAAAGCTCATTGAATCCAAAACCAAGGGTGTGTCTAATCATAAGAAAAAGGGAAAAGATGCCATCTAGTGATATAACTGAAACTTGAAAATGATTCCACAATAATGTCACACTGTGTGTGGTATGAAATTGAAGACAAAAAGTGAAAAGGGACACTTAACAGGGAATTAAACAAAAATCAAGAAACAGCAAATTGAAAAGTGAAAAAGAATCAAAACAATATGTTACAATAACAAAAGATAGAAGTATTTTAAGAGCAGTTGTATAAATACATGCAAAAATAGCAATGTAAAATTATTAATTAGAAAATTAGAAAAACAGCTAATTTAGTAAACAGAAATTTAATCAAAATGTCAAATGCCCTTTTTTATTATCCTTTTGCTTTTCCTTTTTGGCATTCTTGTTTTTCAAATATCAACTCATGTTAATGAATGGGTGTGGCTGTCTGTCAGTCATCACTTTAGGTAGGTGGATCTCAGAAAAAGAGAATCCTGCTGCTTCTCATGAATGCTATCATAATGAAGAAATGAAAAAAGAAGTGGTTGGGTTATTGATTGGGTTCTCCATTGGAATTTTACAGAAACGACTATATTACTCACCTACTACTATGGGGTTAAGTTATGGTCATAAATGTTTCTTTGTTTCTGAGAAATCAAGTTTTTCTGTTGGTGTGGTGTGAGATGGCACTGAATACCACAGTACCCAAGGGCCTCACTGACCACTACTATGGTGAAGACACCAGCTAAAGCTGCAGATTATACTCAATATCAGCCTCTTCTCATTCTCAGGTCATCCAATACCAACGCTTTGTTATGGCCCCTCAGTGCCTGATACCGACATACCAGGCCCTCTTTGGTGTCTGTATGAAATGTGGGGGTGTAGACAGTAGGCAATTTGAGGAGGGATGGGGTGGATGCAAGCCCCCTTGTTAGCAAAATGACCAAAATGCCAGACTCATTGACCCTTTATCTGACTGAGGTTTGTGCAAGTTACGATCCTCACTGTGCTGTGTATTGATAAACCCAAGGTGCTGTCCATGGTGCTGAAGTAGCAGACAGCTTTGTAATTCCGCCTCCTTTTCTTAGCTCTGCTCCTCTTTCAGTTTCGTCTCGGCTCTGTTATATTCTCTAAACTATATACTACAAATACTCAACTCAATACTTCACTGTAGCCTATATTCTCTGTACAGTAGTGTCACCTTCATGATCAAAGAGACAAGCAGGAACATGTAGTCGTGGAGGAGCAAGAGGATCGTAGAGACACAGTGCTGCCTGTAGTATCCCTATACTATTTATATGATGACTATCAGCCAGTATGTAGTCTGTTATGGGCAGCTAAATGATGTAGGCATTTTTTAAAATATATTTTAGTTATTTAGAAGAGACATTTATTTCCCTTTACATGGGTACTCCCATAACTGTTTTAAAAATTATTACAAACATATACATTAACGTTATACATACAATACCGCAGTATCTCAAAACTGAATCCCTGAAAGGTAAATCTTCATTCAAGCAGGAAAGACATTTGGATTTGTATGTCTATATAAATAGTTGATCAGTATGAGATCCCAAGCTTCTGTGTTGACTTGGTAATTCTTTTCATTACTTTAAGTTCTGATGTCCTGTAGTCCACCAGCAAATTGTCACTTGCCATTTATTGTAGTTTTTAGGTTGTCTGAGTCTCTTGAAGTGATATCAGCTGGTCCTCGATGTTCTTCAGCTCCTCCTGCAAGGCCGAGATCTAAACAGATATGGGGTGGAGGGAATGAAAGAACACACAGGCAAGCTAAAAATGAGAAACAGCGCATACATTTTTTCATGCTTAATGCAAGCTAGTATATACCTTTTGACAGCCATACAGTGGTATAACAGCATTTTCTACAATGTACGTGAATAGCAAAAATTACAGCAAAATGGAATCAACTTCAAAGCTCAAGTATTCAAAGCAGGACTGGTGCCAGGATGGAACCACAGACTGGTCAGTTAAAAATGGTGAGTGGGCAAACAAAGTAAAAAAAAAAAAAGTCTTAAAAGGTCTCATCCTGCTATGCCTCTTATATACAGAGATTATGGCTGGCTCACATGGAGAATAAATGTCTCTCTCTATGTCAGTGTCAATACTGATTGGGGTTTTGCTCAAAAATGCTGATGACAAAATAAAATGCACCAACTTCTTTCAGTCTCTGGCATGTAAGATACAGAAGAGGACAACAAGCATACTATAATACAGCAACTCTAGCCTCTAATATCTGATTTTGCATAGCCACTGAACAGACAGCAGCAACAACACGAACTTCACCATTGACAGGGCTGACAGTGGTAAATGATGCAGTTTTATTTTATTTTTCATGGTGTAGGAATATTTGCAGCACCTTTTTTCCAGCTGGAATATCCTCAGGTCTGCTTAATGCCATTGGCAGGTAACAGGAAGCTGTGTTGCCACTCAAAAAGAATTAAACGTCTGACCAGGATCTGGATTGGCTTCTCTCTCCTGAGGTGGGTAGGACTAGGAGCAGTCAGAGATGAGGGGAGCTCTCGAGCCATTCTGATGGCCCCGGGCTGCTGGAGCTCAGCCTCGGCATCCTCTGTGGCTAACAGAGGATGGGGTCCCTACAATGTTTTGTTTTTCTGGTTAACCACGATCTGACATCCATCCTGATTTCTGAACTGCATTCAAGCTACGGCGCTAACCAGTGGGTTTTTTTTTTGTTTTTTTTTAATGGCAAGTCAGGAGGATGAAACCTATCCATTGTGTGACATACGCAGACTGCAACGCAACACTAAAAACACTGTCCATCGTTCTGAAACAACATCAAGTATCTCAGGCAACATTTTGTTGTTTTCTGCCATTTTTTGACATAGGGAACACACGAAGCCACATCTAAGACAGTTCAAGACCTTATTAGCATTAGCTAAACTCTCTGCTGCACCCTCTATTGCAGGGTGTTAGTTTGTGTGGCTAGCATGTTGTTAGCCTAGCCACATTAACACCCTTCCAGGAATAATATAAAATGCCATTGACCAAATTCTCACTTCAGTGACTGGTTCTGTAGAAAAGTTACACACTGAAGTAGCCATGAGCCATGTCAACTCTGAAAGTGCCACCACCACAAATGTGCTTTTTACACAGAAATTTTGAGAATGGAGACCATAGCCAGTTTAGAGAAAAGTCTTCCATGGTTCCAGAACAGTCTTCACTGAGTCACTTATTATAACTATATTAACTATATTGAAGCCAGTCACTAAAGTACAGACCAACTAAAGATGCGACAAAGTAAATTATTCCATGCCGGCTCTGTGTAAAAGAACATGTTCAAAGCAAGAGACACAATTGCAGTCTATGTGTGGGGTGTTGCACCCCAAGAAAGAATCCATGAAAAATACCACTTTAAGACCAAGCAAGCAAGTTTTAAACTTTGCTTTACATGAGCAGAAGCTTTGTATACATGTTTCATCTCCGGGTTAATTGGTGTCTCCATCTTTCAACTTGAATAAACACAACATTTTCATCTCTTAGATCTCATCACCTTATTCTGCATCTCCTGCCTCACATGTGCTGGTACTTTCTCAAGGTACTCTGGTGATGTGGTTTTGGAGAGCACCTCCTCCAGCTTGGGAAGAAGCTTCTCTTTGCGTTGTGAGAGATGGAGGATGTGTTTGCCAATGTTCACTCCATTCTGGGAGGAGAATAACAGAAAATATTAGAAAATAATCATCTCCATCATCACCATCATAAGGATTATTAAAGGTGAGGATAAGGTCTCACCCATCAAACTGTTGAAATTGAAATTGGGTTGTTACAGCAGCAAGTAGTGCTATGATACAGCTTAGAACAAAATACAAAAGCACAAGAAATAAGAAGAGATAGAAAAGCACAGTGATTGGGTATTAATCATACAACAAGTTCAATATGAGAGCATGTTAGGTAAAATGTATCAAGGCAATGTAAAAAATCAAAACAAAAACAGTAACATATGAATTGCATAAGACAATGTGTAAAATAACAGCTGTAGAAATTTCTGAGTCAAAGAAAAGTGAATGATATGTGTATGGAATCAAAATATACCAAATGTGAAATATACACTATATGACAAGAGTGTATTATATAGAAATTGTGATATAATCAGTGGAAAGGACATGGAAAATGTAGAAAACATGAATTTACAGAAAATACACGGGGTGTACATTTACATGACTGCAGTCACATTCACAATTTTGTGAAATACATTGTAGTCAGGTACTACAACAGATGCCAATAGGCACATTCAATGCTTCACATAATGAGGAGGGCCTCTTCAATAGCTGTCCAGAAGTTCATCATCATGTTGGTAAAATTCAAGCCATCCAGCCAGTACATCATAATGAATGTAATACTATATTTAAGTACTGTCAGAAATATCATGAGGAATTTAGTGTACACGAATGACAACAATGTAGCATATTTGACTGGGAAAATTGTATGCAAATGTAAACAATTAGCACTTTTAAATTTGTATTTTTAGTTTGTATTACTGTTAGTTGCCATGAGACGTTGTACATAAGTTGCTTGTATATATATACCAAATTAGAGAGAAGCTGTAGTTTGCTACCTTAACAGCAAGGTGCAGCTGACACGAGTGATTCACCACGCTGACGATGCTTCCTTTAGGTGGAGAAGGAGAGGAGGGCACGGAGGGGAGCCCGTGTTCTCCCTGAGGACAGTAGATGTGGAAATTGCAGACACGGCTTAAAGTCTGAACAGCTGAACCAAAGTGAAGGAGGGTCTGGGCCTGGCTGGGTGAACACACTGCCCACACTGAAACACAGCGCAAAGAAAAAAGCTCTGAAGGAATTAAAAACTCAAAAGACATCTGAAACACAGTCTTTGCTGAGTTGGTTGGTTTAGTTTCACGACATGTAATTAAAGGGATAGTTCACCCATTTGAAAAAATTGGGTTTTTTTTGTTTTGTTTTGTTTTAAATCTTACTTCAATTCTCCGCTAGCTCTTCTGTATGACAGTAGTGGCTCTATCTTCCTCTCATTGTTACTGGATACTGGCTGGATGCTCCAAATGCTAACAAATCATTGATCAGCAGGAACTAGAAACAGTAATCTGTTAGCCTCCTGCCATTGAGGTGGGCTTCCCCCCAGCTAACATTCTTAAAAATAACCACCTCAATCCACTCAAAGAAGATTTACCATCACTTTACAAGTGTCACTTTCAAAAACTAAACTGCAGTAGGGTTAATTAAAATAATATAAAATGTTTAAAAACTGGTGATCTTTCCCTTTAAAAACTTTCAATACATGTAATTACACTAGTTTGCATCATGTAATTTAACCATTGCTAGTCAACAGTTCAAAACTGGAAGTTCCCAAATGTCTGAAAAGCACCTCCAAGACATATCATACATGTTACTTCTAACATGTTTAAGTCTACATTATAGCTGTATGATCATTAGTTGGTACATTAGAATATTACATGTGTTGTTTCTAGCATGCATATGTCTCCACCATGATTGTAGGACCATTAAGTAGTAAATTAGAAAATCACCAAGTTCAATTCTTTGTTTTTGACTTGTGAAAATATTATTAAAGGTCAAAAAGTATTATTTTCATTTTAAAATTTGAAATTACTTACTGTCTGGCTTTTCTTTGGCCATACCACACTGGGCCCGGAGGGACCGTGCTACTCTGACTATGTCCTGAACCAGTGAGAAATCTCTTTCCTCTTCAGGGAAATGCCAGTGTGCCTGGCAAAGTTGGAATGGTTGAAAAAACAAGTCAAACAACACACTGGAAAATCAAGGCAAACGATATACACCATTTAAATTGAAAACTAAACTAGAGAGTTGGGATGTTCTCTTGGCGAGGCAAAAAAGCTCCAAAAATATTTTTTTGGGGACCAAAAAAATTATTTTACAATTATAAGTGAAAGTACTATCAGATTGTTTCTTCCTGGTGCAAAGGTACTATGTGGTCGTTTCCAATAGATGCTACCTGCCAGATCTACTTTCCAGGTTGAATGGGAAAACAACAAGAAAAGTGACATTTAATTTCCTCAAAAAATGGGTACTGGGGCTTGGTGTTTATATTGGAATAATCTGTTTTGTTTGCATTCGTTTATGTGCTTTAAGTGTTATTTTGGGAGCTGTTGCCACACTATGGAAGTGAAGGGAGAGACACAAATACAGTATTCTGGAGTAGAAGCCTAGGGGGGCAAAGAACAACTAATAAGGATATTTTGCTACCATGTGGACTCAAATAACTACATAACCCAACCCTCTACCAGAGTTCAGTTTTGCTTTAGGAGTAAAAATAATCATGGTGATGTAAGTTATGTATGTCAAAATTTTAATTTTCAATATAAATCTTTTATCAAAAAATCTGATGTGGTCTAGTCAGGATTGCCCCCTTATGACATAATGAATACGATGCAGTTTGACTGCATTTTAATTGAAGAATTGACCAATATTTCACTGGTCTGTCTGTAGACCTTCAACTGAATTGTTTCTATTACAACATTTTCACTGAATCCCAGACATGTATTTATCAATATATGTATGTGATGATTACTTGTTTCTTCCATATCATCACAAAAGTAAGAATAATAGAACTGAAAGGACACGCCTGAAATTTCCCAAAGCAAGAACCAGTCACTACCACAATAGCAGGCATCCAACCTACTGAGTCATGCATGAACAAGCTTTTAAGATCCTTGACAAAAGCAAAATCAATATTATCACTGTAAACTCTTAGCTAAGTATGACCTTTTAAGTTAGGAGAAACTGCTGAAATTTGCAGACGCATGTTTAGTTTTTCAAATCTTAGATGTGGAGGCTGTAGTGGACGTCCAGTAGAGCCACAAGGGGCAACTGCTCAGTAACACTAAGAAAATTTATTTGTCACTAACCAGACACCTCTTCAGACCCTCCCATACTTGGAACGCTGTACCTATAGGACTCATTTTCCAAAAATTAAATAGATGGTTGATGGATAGGAGTATTTGTCTCACCTAATGAGCCAAATGTGATACACACAGATAGATTTACTATATCCAATAACAGAACAGAGAGAGAAGAGGACATAAGGGTGTTATCTTATTAGAAATCTCATTTGTTGGTAGTAAAGCATGTAAATCATTCAACTATAAAACAATACCTTAAAACAGTCCACTGTTTATAATGCATTTTTGCAATGATACTGCGTTCCATATAATGATACTGTTACAGTGCTGTGGCTTTGGTGATAGAATTTGACCATGCAGAGGAAGTGGGGTGTGGAACATTTTGACGGTACCTTTACCACTTGCAGCTTCACTCCAAAAACAAAACTGTCATGATAACTTTCAAATTTGCTTTAATCCAACATGGTAAGGCCTACCACTTTATTTCAACACCAGTAAGCGTCATGATTGTTGTCGTACCAGTTGAGTGGAGCTGGGATACGGCTGTAAACACAGGCTTGCCTTGGCAGCATCAGGCCTGAATGGCTGAAGTCTCTGCCACAGCTCCTCCGTGAGGAAAGGCATGAAGGGGGAGAGGAGGGCGAGGGACACAGAAACACAGTGATAGAGGACATTGCTGGCCACCTGCTTTGCTCTGCCACTATCCTCTCTGTGGATCTGGACCCCTGCCCTCTGATCATGCTTGCCCAGCACAGGCTTTATACACTCCTACAACACACAGAGAGAGAAAGTAAGGGAAAGAAAAAAATAGAGACAGAGAACAACAGTCAAATGAATCAATCATTCATAAAAAATGTTACAAGAAACCAAAGAAAGATCAAGATCTTACAAATCAGGCACAAAGGATAACCTTACCCCAACCTTAACCAAACCAACAAAACCCATACCACAAAAAACAAGGCCCAACTGTCATCCAATTCTAATCTTAAACTTTTAGCAAAACATAGGTACGGAAAACCTGCCCAAAACCTGAACCTATGGCAAACCATAATCAAAGCCTGATCATGTAACTAAAATAACCAAAATCTTAAGTGAATCCCATCTTGTGTGGTTAATAAGAAAGAACCCCAGATACAGCCTTGGGAGACTGGATCGGATGTGACCACTCTCTGTGTGTGAACAGCCTCTCATTCACATTCTAATAACAATAGTGTAATAATACAATAACCATAACCTTTTTTTCAAAACCAGTCACCGACCTGATGTGATAGCACTAGGTGACAGCATAATCCCATTATAACTACTATTACTATACATAGCTTAGATCACAGGAACACCATCAGTTGCAACAGGTAAAGACGAAGGCAAGCAGCTGACTCCATAAGTCCTGACCAGGTCTGACAGTTGCAGCCACTCAGTACTGGGCAGCAGGAACTGCCACATGGTTTCAAGTTAACCCTGATCCGAAGTTGAGGTGTGCTGTTCTACACAGTCGTGACAGGTGAGTCATGGATGTTGGGTCAATGCCCTTTCTCTAGGACTTCCCCTTGCAAGTCACCAGTGCTGGACTCAAGGCTATCACTTCATAATCTAATCATAACCATAAGCATAACCTGGGAATCAGAGCTGCCTTAGCGGCAACATTTGGGACAAAAAGTTCCTGCAATTAAGTCACTTTCTGTTTCACAGTGCAACTACCATGTCACGCTTCTTGCAGGCAAACTACAGCCTCTGATCAGCAATGCTGCTTGACGTCTATTACAGGAGAAACAAAATATGATCCAAATTCCGATCTGTACAATGCTGTTTTTTTGTCAACACAATTGTACATTTTCTAGATTAAGATTATGGGTACATTTTGATGACAATACAATGTACTGACATCATAATGTACCCATAATCCTACAAGCATCTGATGGTGACACAACAAATGTGAAAGCAGCAAGATGTTTCCATGTTACAGTATCTTGTTTAAAAATGGAGCAAGCCATGCATCTTGTCTAACAGTAGAGTATGACACTTCCCTGGTTAATCTCAGTTATGATGTGGTTACATGTGTTGACCCAAAAATGGTTAAGAGGGGATTTCTCCCTGCATGGAAACATAGCCACTTGTGAAAATTGGATCGAATAGCCTTTATTTCCCTCTTCTGTACCAATTGTGATTTTTTTCTAGATACTAATTACTAACATCCTAGTCAGATATATCAGAGCTTTCAGAAAAATACAACATTCCTAGTTGTAATTATGAGTGGGATGTTGATGTGAACATTCTTTATTATGGTGCAGACACACCAAATCTGAAGTCGAGAAGTCGATGGATCCTATTGTTTTTCTATGGGGAGCAGGAGAGTCGGCCTTGCAGTACAAGACGGATACGGCTCAGCAAGCTGCCCTCAGCTTTATGCAGATGAGGTCTGTCCGGCACACTGCACCAGACTAATGAAACTCAAACTGTCAATTGCTGATCAAATATGAGTCAAGATTGCGTTACTGCATTGCCCATTTCGCACCTCAAATGGTTCAGAAACAATTCTTAGTGTACTGTTTAGCAGTAATATGAGGTAGACTGTATTTGACCCGCCTACCATACTGAAAACAGTTGAGCCAAAACCAAGCACTGTCCATCATTCATCCAATAAAGCAGAGCATTCAGTAGTCCAGGGCGTCCAGATGCATCTTTGCCAGATTTGGTGTGTCTCCACTATTACGGTAAATACCACATGACATGAACATGTTGTTATGCCACCTGGAAACTCGCTATAGAGGAATAATGTAGTATGATAGCAAATAGGAAGCAAATAAACAAATAGGAGGACTGATATAATTGGCTTTGGTAAAAATACAGAGCAAAAAGATGATAATGCTTGAACCAATCTAAGCTGTTCTTTGTTTGCTATAGAGCTGTTTCTCACCATATAGGTATCACAGAGACTGTGCACCCAAAAGGAATACAGGGCAGATGTGACAGCATGCAGCTCATAGGCTTCAAAGCCTCGTTCACATTGTAGAACTGTGCTGTAGAGTCTAGAGCACACCCACCGGTCCACACTGCTCAGAGGAGTAGTCTGAAAATTGTGAAAAGGGAAAGTGAGTCTTCACTTACTATGGGAGAGGCAACATTTAAAATATATTAAGTAAATCACTTAAAACCATACCAGTGAATGTTCAGCATAATATCTACTAGAGACAAAGTACTACGATATCCAGAGACTTCAAACTTTCTTCACACCAGTATTCAAAAACTGTAATAAAGTCGTCCACATTAATTTTCCTAAAAGCAGCAGCACTGTTGTGTTTTGATAACTTGAAATTGGTTGAAGTGAAGTAGTCCATCTGCTGGAAAATAGTTGCCAGGGAAACATTTGCTTTAATACATCCATCCATGAAGTACCTCTGCATGATTTGCAAAAGTGTTTTTTGCTATGTACAGTGGATATAAAAAGTCTACACACCCCTCTTAAAATGCCAGGTTTTTGTCATGTAAAAAAATGAGACCAAGATAAATCATTTCAGAATTTTTTCCCCCTTTAATGTGACCTATAACCTGTACAACTCAGTTGAAAAACTAAATGAAATCTTTTACAGGGAGGAAATAAAAATAAAAAACTGAAATAATGTGGTTGCACAAGTGTGCACACCCTCTTATAACTGGGAATGTGGCTGTGCACAAAATTAACCAATCACATTCAAACTCATATTAAATAGGAGTCAGTACACACCTGCCATCATTTAAAGTGCCTCTGATTAACCCCAAATAAAGTTCAGCTGTTCTAGTAGGCTTTTTCCTTACATTTTCTCAGTCACACCTTACTGCAAAAGCCATGGTCCGCAGAGAGCTTCCAAAACGTCAGAGAGATCTCATTGTTAAAAGATATCAGTCAGGAGAAGGGTACAAAAGAATTT
>OMLB01002552.1:16650-31441 GCA_900302555.1 Myripristis jacobus
GAAACAAGATGATTTGCATTGGATACGACATGTGAAGCTTAACCCACTCACAGATATTTCTGATTTTTTTTTTTTTTTATTAAATAAAATATAACCTTATGACTCAGTACTCGAGTAAATGGCTTGCTCAGACGAGGCACAAGTTCTGTTCTTGCGAGCATGCCGCCAGTCAAGCTATTTTAAAAGCACACTCTTGAATTAGACGCTATCTCCACCAGAGGAGTGAGCTTGACTGTTTTCTCTGCAGCTGTTACATGTCCCCCTCCCTAAACTCGCTCCACACATCACAACAGCAGCCTCAGCCGGATCATGGGTATTATGTCAGTCGTGGTGGTAAGAACTGGAGCTTCCTCTCACCAGTCTAAAACCACCAGGTCTTGTGTCCACCAGCATGACAGCCAGCTGCACTCCTGGACCAACAGAGCTTGTTTACTCTGGAGCCAGAGAAAGGATAGTGTTTCTACCAGAATGAGTTTAACCTACTTCTACTCAGTTACACTGGCTGTGTACTTAATGTGTTTTGCTGCACTGCAAAAAGTATCCGTGTTAACAAGTCATTTGGTCGAGTGTCAAGCCTTAAAATCTTATTTTCTCTCAAAACAAGTGGAAAAAAATGTACATTTCTTTTGCAAATCAACTTGTTTTGACAGTTATCTTGAATCAAGCGACATGATATCGATATTAAAAAAGTGACCTTCTGTATTTCAAGGTATTGTCAGTATTGCAAACTCAGGTTTAGGCAAAATGACTTGACCTCCTTAGCCCTGCCCGTCCCATCGTCATTATAAATAAACGCTGCACAACCGAGCTTTTGTTCAAACCCCCCCTTTGAAATTATTATTATATGTGCTGCTGCATTACAGGGAAATGTGTATGAAATGCTCTGCAAGACATGCATTATTACATATATTTTCTATTTGAAGTACTTCTGCAGCCGTTAAATAATCCCAACATGGATTTTGAATATTTCACACAATGTAAGAGTGATGTAGCTTCAATGGAGTGCTGCAATCAGCTGATACAGAGTAATGTGAACAATATGGAGGAAAAAAGTTTCTGTCACCATAAGTGGATATTTAAAGGAAAATTGGAGTTTGAGGGGTTATGATAAATATTAATAATACAGTCCCACAGTCAACACTTTTGCAGCATCCTCATATCAAATAATAAAAAAAAAAATCTATATATTCAAATGATGCATGTCCTATGATGTGAAGTGCTCAACATGGCTGGAAAACATTTCAGGGTCATGAAAAAAGACCACCAATAGGAGCAACGAGATGTGCCATAGCATAAGAGGACACAAGAACAGGAGAGGTAATGTTTGAACAGTGTACAAAGCATTACAAGAAGAAATTGCTGTATGTTTAAAAAAAAAAAAAAAAAAAAAGAAAAATCTAAAAGAACTCATGTTGAGCTTGGATAGAGGGCTTACTGAGGCCCAGCTAAAAGCCAGGTCATCCTATTTGCCTCTGTGTAAGTGAAAGAGCATATGAGCACAAGAGCCCGGTCTTACCAGAGCCCACGGGGGGTTTGAGGAGCATGGTTCAGATGATACAAGCTATGTGCAGTAGCTTGCTAGCTACTTTACTTTTATTGCGCTTGGGAAGCCGGGCTGGAATATAATAACTGCACCGGACACTGAGAAATATGCTATATATAAAATCATGCTGCATTTTATCACCGTTGAAAGGTTGACAGAATGAGAAATGGTTGTGCATGTTGGTGCGGGCAAATGGGTTTAGATTACGGCCAACTTCAGTACAACTGGGCATTCGCGTGTATTTATTTACCATATATTTATACAGATATATTCTTGGAAACTTTCAGTTCAGGACTTGGTCTCACTTAATTCTTCAGAACATTGCAGATCTCTGTTCAGTAGGAAGCGCTCCTTTGTTATTGCAGTTTTATTCACTTCATGTGTTCAGTTCCTCTCATCATTAGCCTCCATTTAGACATCCTCTTTTCATCCTGATTGTGTGCACATTCTGTTTCTCTTCTTGATCTCTATTCATTAAAATATGAAATCCACTGCTGGTACAGAGGATTGGAACCGCTTTTCCAAGTCTTTACTGAAAGCCGGCACTGGAAGATGGAAAAGACAATGTTCTATTTTTGTGTGTGTGTGTGTGTGTTGTTGTTTTCTCTATCCATCCTGACTCATCACAATATGGATATTTTTAGCAGTGGATTCCTGTTTGGCTTTCCCTCCACTGTTCATAAGGGGCTATCATGTTCTGTGAGACGAGGAGGGATAATCGATGTCAAATATCAGCCAAACAGTGGATTGATGGCAGGCACACGGAGCGGGAGAGCCTGGCATCGTGGTGAAAGTTTTGTATGGCTCGTGTGTGTGTGTGTGTGTGTGTGTGTGTGTTTGTAGATTTACATGTGAGGTAGCTGTGCGTGACGAGCCGGCTGGCAAAGCCCTAAAGTCGGTGTGTATCTGTGTGAGAGTGCAAACTTATTTGCATGTTTGTGCTCTCTGTCTGCGAGTGTGTGTGGGGGCTCAATGCGTGCGCGCTGTTTTGTCTGCCGCAGCTGCCTGTATCAGCTGCGTGCTCGTTAAATGTTGGGCTTAAACCCGCGGTGACGCCACACTGGCTCCGGTTACCCCCACGGGAATACCTGCCATTGTCATCCTGAGCCCTCATAATTCCCTGGAATTCTGCAGCCGTTAGCCCCAAACAGTTGAAGCCAGACCGGCCAGAAAGTGGCCACAAGCCGAGAGGAACTGTTAAACGCGTGCAAATAGACCCCCGGCACACGTGCATGAACATCGAGCACGCCTTCCAGTCCGGCAAGCCGACGCAAGTTGTTGGAGATGTGCTACTAAGAGTTTAATAATGCATTTCTGACCTTTGCTTTCACTTCCATTGTATGCGAGGGTTCTCTCTTTCTCTCAGTTTTTCATTTTCATCTCCTTTGACACTGAATACTTTAGCCGAGGTTCTCAACTGCAGTGAAAGTCAGCCAAGATGCTTCTATTGTCCTGTTTGTGTACAACCATGTGCGGCTCAGGTTGGCCCTTTTCAGCCCTGTACAATAGTGTGAAAATCCCCACAGTGTCTGATTCCTCAGCGCTAAGGTGGCCAAGTGACCCGATATCCTGTTTGTCAGGAGAACAGAAATATTTTTAATTGTTGCACATCCTGCCGGACAGTGATCTGTGGCACATACAGCTGCCGGGCATGAAAACTTATTTAGCTTCTATTGTGTGAGCCCGGAAACATTCACTGTTTTTATTGAGTTAATTTTCAGAGCTAAAGGGATGATGTTGAGGTGTGAGCTTGCTTGGTGGTTTGTCATTATGCGTGGGTGATTTCTGCAAGTTTGGGGTGCACGAGCCACTCACATTATTATGCAAAATTAATTATTTGCCTCCTTTTATGTCCCCCCGAATCTTTGTGCAGTAAAAAACCTGGCTGTGTTTTATGGAAATGAAATTATGGCATAATGTCACTTTCGCTATTAGCACTGAGAGTCTGTGCATGCCAATTGATCCTGCTGTTGTCATAGTAACGTGAAGCACTAAACCTCTGCGCAGCTGTTGTTATGGAAGCCCTAGAACAGCTGGGGGGCTATAGCTGCTGAGGGATTGTGGGAAATGAGTCTTTTGGTCCTCCCTTCACACCTTGAACCCAAAACTCCTGCTAGCCAAAAGAGGAGGATTTGGGAACCTTAAAGATGTCCATCTGGAGTCTCTCCACCACGCAGAGACTCCATATGATTAGAAAGAGAATTTTGGGGGAATAAGTTGTGAATATTCATTCATTCACTCCGCGTCTTCTCCGAACCTGTTTCGCTGCAAATGCGAACAGTAAAATCAAATGAGGCAAATGAGGCTGGATTCTCTCCTAGGGTTTGCCTGAAGCATTCAAGCATATCCTATTATTGATATGAGCAAATGTTGTACACAGCACGACAATAAAATACTCAACTCGCAAGAAGCACAACAACTTGTCAGGGGAGTAGCACTCGCCGTGTCCAATTCCTTCAGCATTAATAAAGTCAAAATGTAACTCGAGAGCAAGGCAAGTGCCCCATCCTCCCACTGTTTGATTTAATGAAGAATTCATTGACTGGGGATAGATGCACCTTGCCTGTGTGTGTGTGTGTGTGTGTGTGACCGTGTGCGCTTGTACAAATGCATGTCAGGAAATGTGCGTATGTGAAGGCCTTAGTTGAGTCTGTCTTGCCACAGTGATGTGACAAAATAAAATATAAATAAGTAAAAAGTGAACCAACCGACAAGCCTGCCTTTCTGTGTCGGGATGTATAAGCCCCATATATACACATATAATGTATATACAGTATATATGCATCTGTCTACCTGTGTACACATACATCTGGGGAGGCTGCAGTGTGAGTGGTGGTCTGCAGCGTCAGGAATGCTAATGCTTCCTCTGTGGGTTTTGTGAGGAACTGGGTGATTAGACCTCCAGCCCCCTGGGTGGAGCCCCTCGCTGCACAGCCCCGCTCTAATTTACTTTGACGTCAACAGGAAGGTCGGCCAGGTCCCAGAGGGGTCATGTAGAGATGTTGGAGGCTGGGGGCGGAGGGGTTGCATGTGGGTTCCAGTTTTTGAGAAGGCAGGAGAGACGCTCCCGCCTCCTCCTCTGGGTCCCAGATGGGGCCCGAGGAATGGCCGAGGGAGGAAAGGGCCCTTAGAGCTTAGGGAGGGCTTCTGGAAGGATTACTGAGAGGCTAAAATGTTTTCTTTGTGGCTGAAAGAAACCTAAGAAATGCTCTCACCCAAATCTCTGATGGCTTGAGGGTGGCTGGTTTGGAGGTGAACCTAAGCTACAACCCGAAGACTTCGAATAGTGTTTGGTTACATTTTCTCGGGCTTGGAGTTTGTCTTGACTATCATCCACATGCATGCTTTTCTCAGAGGTTTTAACGTCCCATTCGTGAAATGGTAAGAAGGAGCTCGGATGAAACAAACTGTGGTTGCAACAACACGTCGGCTGGATGAACTGTGATGAACTGGTTGAATTAGAGGGGCAGGAATGGCAACTTTCAATCAAATATCTGTTGATTGATACAACAGAATAGTAGGAAGTGCTGCTATTTGTTTTTTTGTCCTTGGACGAAAGCATTCAAGTCTTTCCATTTTCCTCATGGATGTTTTCTGATGTAAAGACGCTCCATTCCAAGATCAAACGTGTTGACTTTCTTCAACCCAGCTCACGTAGACACACCTAATGCACTATTACCGTTGTAAAGTTTGCTCAAATTTTGCTTGATGGTTGGGATGAAATTTAGCTCTTTCATTGCTTTTCCACTGCTTTCACCTTTAAGGAGACTGAGAGAACCTAGAAAAAAAAAAACAGTTTGGACTACTACAACCAAGCTGCACACCACAGCTTTCATTCCAGTCTCCCCTCATCCACTTGGGGCCCCTAGTAGTACCTACCTACCACACACACAGTAGTCCCCACTGAGCCGTGCAGGACTGGATAAATACCATCCCTTCAGAGCCTCTGTGTTAGCAGATCGCTGGAGGTAGGCGGCCCGCTGTGAGGCCCTAGCACACTCCCACTGTTCTGGAGAAGCTTTAAGCGAAAGATCAGGTGTCCACCTCTGAATGCTTGATTGAAGTTAAATCTTTTACATGTGCGCCATAAGTCCTCTCCGGCGCTACGCTTGGCGTGGCTCAGAAACGGCCAGCCAGTGAATTGCTCAGAGGAATTTGAGTCGCCGCAGCTCTCCGAACTCCCTGCTTCTGCTTATGTTGCTAAAAATTATGATCAGATGCCTCCCATATACAGTAATGTAGGGGTAAATTAAAAATTTGGCTGAGCTACCACATCAAGTCAGTGAGCGCCATAAGGCAAGCAACCACTAACATAAGCAGAAGTCGGTTCTCAGAAAAGCATTATTTTATGTCTTTATGTCTAACATACACCAGTACACCAGCATCATCAACAACAGCATAGTCAGAGTGTAGTTGTTTCTCTCTGTCACAATTTCCTTTACCATAAGTGTGTACCAGCGTAATTATCATTAACAAAAACTAATGAACTGAAATACCAATAAAAACGAGGCTTTCCGAAAAATGATAACTTACTGCTAAGTGTTACTAATTTATAGACCACAATAAACTAAAATTATAGAGAAGATGTCTTTAGGTTTCATCTTTGTCAGTTTATTTCATACATATGCCTTGTATTTTGTGTGAATATGAAGTCTGTCTTCTTAAGTCTATCGTCATCGCAGTTGCACCAGGTGGACTTTTTGAATCTTGCCCCTGACAAACACCCCATATTACAAAATAAGACTACAACTAATGCTCAAACTAATAAAAACTCAACTAAAACGAAGCCTTTAAAAAAAAAAAAAAAACTAAACTGAACTCGCCAAGTGCGCACGTTTTAATAGATTCATGGCAATTTTAGCGAAAGTGCATGTCGTCCAACGATTGACAAGATGGAACTACATATGTGAAGCAGCTTTCACAGTTTTCACATTTTTAACATGAATTGGAGTGAACTAAGTTAAGTAAGGTGAGTTAGCTTCTGAGATACCAAATCAGATTCTGTACACATGCAACCGATATTTGTGACAGACAAATAGGCCTGGTATGGTCCGTTGAGCTGAAATAATTGGCTAACTCTGTTCTGCAAATACAAAGCTGGTTTTCCCCTGAACTTTTACCTGTTTGCAGAGTTCAAAGGCAGACAACAACGTCTGGCGTGCTTGCAGACTGTATCAGTGAATATAACATTAACCAGCACTGTAACAGCACACATAGGAACAAATACGAAAAAGACACCAGTGCTGCACGACTTGCCGCCATTAACCCTCCTATTATGTTCCGGGTCAGTTTGACCTGAGCCAATGTTTAACGTCTCTAAATGAATGATTAACATCATTTTTTTTGCTTCATATTTAATGAGTGTTCCTAATGTAATGGGCACTACCGGGTAAAGATGAAATTGACATGATGATATGTTTTCAATGTCCTGTTCACACTTTGTAACGCATTGGTTATAAATAACAAAAATACTAGTACTTAGTACTTAGAAATAATATAAAGCCATTAAAACACCAAAAACCAATATTTCTTTCTAATTTCAGATGAATCAGTGAGATTTTATGGTGATTTGCATATTTTTCCATTGTCGCGTAATAGGAATACTGGATGTATAAGTGGGGGTGGGGGGGAGTTATGTTTTATTTAAAGGGCTATTTAGGTAATCAACAAAGACACATAAAGTACCTGACACATAAACTTTGATAACAATTTTAGTTATAATAATTTTGTGGAGGTTTAAACTGCAGGGGTCAAATTGACCCCAAACATAAAAGATGTTCAAAAATGTGAACATAACAGGAGGGTTAAATATCTTGGGTTTGCTGTGGCCCCTCATGATGACTTAAAATATTTTGTGGCCCTTAGCCCCTTAAAGTTGCCAATCCCTGTCCTGCGTCTTTGGTATTTAGTTAATGTTGGGTTCATATCCCAGGAAAAGTCTGTCCTATTTCACCTGTGCTGATGGTTGATGAGTTGGGTACACTGTACTAAGGAGGAAGTCGGTGTACTCTCCGATACATTTCTATGTCTTTTTGGCCGACAGGTGGTATACTGTAAATTGCCAGAAAAAGAGGTGGGCATACTCCATATACCTGAGTGTACATCCATATCTGAAACATCTTCATCTGTTGACAGGCTTCGTGTGGAGAGCTGAATCCCGGGCCTCAGAGCAGACACCCAAACTGAAAGCTGCTGTGTTGCTGTGGGCAAAGTAACTGTAAGTCATCAGTTACCTTCTGTAACTTCCTTTATCCAGTTCTGTAAGCATGTGCCTGTTTATGTGTGCCATTGCCAAAGCTGTGTGCGCAGTATTGGTGAACAGAGCGTTCATTCTGCCTTGATGGACATTCGGTAACAACACATCTGGCAAAGCTAATCTGTTTCTTCAGAGGCCAGTAACAGTCTGTGATTCAATTTAACAGCACACAATCAAATATAATTCATGCTATAAACACGTTGGCATGCCAGAGTACATGTTTAATGATTTCCCGTTCCTAGCAGCAGTTCACACAAGTCGAGTTGAAACCAAACAATAATTTCAATCATTTAGGCATCTTTTCTACATCTCTGCTACCCCCTAAATGAGAATTTCAGTTTGGGGCTCAGTTCTTGCTGGGACTTCAATCTATAGTCTTTGTGTTTGTCACAGTTCTTTTTTTCAGTGTCTGATAGATTCACTCTTCCAGCAAACACACTATTTGCATCTTGGGCCAGGATGAAAATCAAAAGGACATGATGGGAATGCAGGATAGGAGTTGGCAATATGGCTGTTTACGTCTATGAAGATGAAGAGTGCGATTTGATCTTGACTCCTGGGGGTCGCAATTCACTGCCATCACAGCTTTTCCAAAATTTTATTTATTAATAAACAAAGGGCTGATTTGTAAAGAGACCCCACTGACTGACCATGGATGTCATCTTGTGTTAGGCCTAATTGTCTGATACATCACGGTTTGGGAATCATTCCTTGTGATCGCATCAAGCTCACAGAGATTATATGGGATTTAAGAAAGAATGGGCCAGGGAATGGGAACTGAGAGCTAAGTTTGTCTGACAAGAATGTAAATAGGCTCAAATGAAAGATGAGAGCTCTGAGTTTCTATTGATACCTGGTGGCTGTGCAGCATATTGCTTTCTAACAATATACTCGTAAAGGTTGTGGCTCTTCACTGTTTCTTTGAGGTTGATTTTTTTTGTGTTTGGTTTGTTTCATAAAGTTTCTTTCTCAGCCAAGAAAATTTAATTTTATCATGATGCATTGATAACTTGTAGCATGTTGGCTACCGCTGTGGCTCTGTGGCTATTAATGTGCACATTGACCCAATGGGTGCTCTATTTACAATATTTACAATTGTTGAGAACCTTTAAGTATGGATGTTGCATGCCACCAAAAAATGGTTCGTCAATAAAAACATGCCAAAAATGCCAGTTTTGGGCACTACTTTTTGTTTTAGTGTGTACTATTACACCACCACCAGTTACTGCAATTTCAACATTTAGGATCTTAACATGCAGATTACATGATTGATATAGGTATATAACATATAACAACTTTAAAGTGTTTTTTATTAGTATTGTGATGATATTATTTGTTTTGCCTACCTCTACCTGTGAAAGACACTGATAGAAGAAGTTAGGTGTCAATTACTGTCCATCAGGAATTATTATTGCTGTCTGTCCCTGTGGTTTGGACTGATTTAGGTAAAAAGACTTTTTTGCACTCATGCTCCCTCTGTTTGCAGCAAATTGCAGATTGATTTAAAGAAGTGGAGAGGCTGTGGTCATTCCTGCTGAATGTAAAATGACTTTGAAGGATCTTTTATTGAGAGAGTTGCTTGTTTATGGCGAAGATTAGGGCTTGAATCCTGGCTTTGTTATTCAGACAAGGTACTGCGTTTGAAACTGGTGACTCTGGTGACCATTTTGCCAGTAGTTATCCCGATATGTAATTTTTATTTGTTTATTTAAACCTACAGTGCAACCAGAGAAACATGACTGAGCAACACGCTTTTTTAGCTTCACTAGTATGCCCAGTATGTCCACTGTTTTTTGCTTCTGGCCACTGGGAGCTGCCCAGTACACCCACACTCTTCTAGTGCCGTTTACAGAGCAGTCCCACTTGGGGGTTCAGAGCATTACTCAAGGGTTTCTTGACAGTTTTTGAGGGAGGGGAGAGTGTTACTCATTCACTTTTCTCAATCACATTTTCCAAGCTGGTCTAGGGATTCAAACTCCCAACCTTTTGGTCATCTTCCCACTCCTGGGTCACATTCACCTCTCTCATGTATGTTGCTGTTTTTTTGATCTGCAATTTATGCACCTTCCTTGTCCAAGTCTAATGTCATTCTTAATCTGAATGCAACCACCCAGCTAAATTAAAGGAATACTTGTCACTGCCCAGGAGACACTGATATATCTCTATCAACATTATATTGATATCTTAATATGGGACTAGATCTTGTCTGGGATTTTGGATATCATAATATTGTGATGTGGCATACTGTAAGTGTTGTGTTTCCTGGTTTTAAAAGCTGTATTACAGAAAAGGGTTGCGATTTTCTGAGCCTTCTTCTGTTGCTTTCCTCTACCTGCTTGGTCATCACATCCACATTACTAATGATTGTTTATCAAAAATCTCCTCTGTGTAAATTTCTTATGAAAGCACCTCTAGTCATCCGTCCAACATCATCAGAGTATTGATATTGAGTTATTTGGTCAGATATCGCAACGCTAGATTTTGTCTGTATGACCCAGCCCTATCCTTTACTCGCCCTAAGTTGTCATAAATGTCTTGGGAAAATGATTTTAATCACATGCCTCACAGAGAACAAAGGCTCAAATAGTTGTGGCCATTTCTGTTAGCATGGAGTTTGATTGACGACTTTGACAAAGAGCACTAGTAAAAAGAATTTGATCCAAACCCAGTTCAACTGTTTCCACATGCCTGAATGGACCTTATCAGTCGTAATCAACCCCAGAGGTATGGGTTAGTAGGTCCTCACTGCATCTTCCTCTGGGTCAGAGGACGGTTATCATCTATTCCTTTCATCACTCGCTCTTGAAGGAGGTGAAACGGCTCAAATTCTCAAATCTTTGTCCAGATTAGTCCAAACCTCGCAATCATACAACTCAGGGCCAATGAACAAACCAGAGCCTGGCCTTCAATTAGGTCAACTTGTAGGCCAGTTGTGCACAGGTGTTCATGCGTGAGGGATTTTCTGGTAGTGTTTTGTTTAGAAATGTTTCAGCAAAAATACAAAATACAGTAGAATGAAGAATCAAGACTTGAATTATGCTGCACAAAGAGTTTTCATGTCATTTCTACAGCTGTTTGTCAAAGACACTAATAAACTCCATGCTAGTAGAAATGTCTGCAGTTGGTGGACCCTTTGTTGTCTTTCAGGCATACACTATAAAAGTGAGTAGATGATATAAAATATATAGTTTTTGGGCAAAGTATTCCTTTTAAGGTTAAAATATAAATATAAAAAAAAAAAAGGGGGGGGTTGGCGAGATAAGTGTTAAGACAGTGGGAGGTGGCTGGATAGACAGCAGTCTCTTTAATGGAGCTCCAAAGCAGCTCTGGGTACACCGAGCCACTTCCCTCTCCCTTCATTCAGGACAGGCGAGTCGAGCTGCCGGTCTCCAAATGCACTCAGCCCTTCAGCGCTCCTCATTTCTGCACTCCCTTTCCCTGCCTAAAACTTCCACCAAGAATCCTCACCAAGGATTGTTTTACATTTAATTTAGTTAGACTTAATGAGATTTCACTAATTAAATCTCCTCCTAGTTGGAGGCCCCCCATACACACACGCACACACACACACACATTGCTTGCTATGTTCCTCATTCATCGCCGGCCCATGGAGAGATTGCTCGTAGACCTGTTTTAGACAAACATTTTCATTATGAAGACCAGGGACAGTGGGTTGCACAGGGGAAGGCCTGCGTTGCTTTCTAGTTTTCCAATTTCGCGCCAAGCTGCTCTGCTGCACTTGTGATCGCCAATAGGTTTTCACCACTGATTTGATGTGTGAGGGGAAGAGGCAGTTGTCTACATCTAGTTGTCTCTGCCCCGTGAAGGAGATGCGCCATAGAGTCAAGTCAGTGGCTTTCACGTTATTAATAAACGAGTGATGGTGAAATTCTCAATAACAGCGCGGCCTGCATCGTGTGGCAGAGTGACTCCATTTAAAACTCAATGATCCAACTGTTCTTGTAGTCGCCTTGAAACTCCAGTTTTGGTGATTTTCATGTTTTAAATGCAATGAAAGGACTACCTTGTGCTCTGTGGGCTGAAAAAGTCTTATGAGACCTTTCCAAAATCAGTTAGACAATGACATTAATTCTCTTGGTTCCAGAAAAGACATTTTGGGGATGTAGTGTTTCTAAAAGTGACAATATCCTACTCCAGTGTTTTCAACAAGCATGTTGGAACAAAATCACTGCCTTTTATACTTCTTGTCTAGCCAAAGCTAAGCCAAAAAGCCAAATGAACAGGCAAAATGCACAGTTGTTCCACATATATATACAGTATCGCTAATAATAATCCCCGCATTAGCTTTGTGGGAGCGCTAAAAGGGAAGTGCTGAAGGGTGGGGCCATCTCATTTAAAGCAGCGAGGCCTTGGAGGTCATTGTTGACAGCAGCCGCTTGCCCTGCTATTGTGGATGACCCTCTGGGACTCTCCTGCTGACTATTGTGGGAGCCGGCCTCCTGTTTCCCGTTTGGGCCCTGGACACCCGGTGCCAGCACTTGGTGCAAGCTTCTCCAGCCAAACCCCCTCTCCTTCCCTCCCCATGCCCTTGCTTTCATTGTAGCCAAGCTCCCCCATTCCCTGCCTCGTTTGTACACACACACACACACACACAAACACACACGCGCGCACACACACTTCGTAATCGACCTCAGAAGCCCCTATGCTGTGGCCCTCGGGTGGGCGAGTGGGCAGCGTGCCCGTTTCAGACGGGAGTGCTTCCTTGATGAAGGCCTACGCTGATCAGATTTCTGCCACCTGTCACTCAGCTTAAGAGGGAGGAAAGGGGCAAGAGGGGTTGTGGGTGGTGGTGTTTGAGGGGGGGGTTAACAGGAGCGATGCCATCACAATCTGGCACCGATCCTGCAGCCTGCTGTTGTTTCAATTGTTTCACAGCCTCTCAGACTTTTGAAGTACAGTGCATTTTAAAGTTCAGTGGCGCTGTACCCATTTTATCTAAAGAGTAAGTCATCCAATTCTGCACTTTTTCATAGAGTTTTACGTTTTGTAAATCTTCCATCTGAGCGTAATACTATATATTTAACATGATGTGCCTGGCATTTAAAGGAGCACAGAAAATGGTTCAAAAACACCAACAGACACTAAACTCTGAGGGCAAGCCCAATGTTAATCACTGCCATGTTCAAGTTTTGTTTATATTTACTGGGTAAGAATATAATACAACAGAAGCTGAAAAGCCTAACTTTCATTTTGTTTAACTTAAGTTTTATTGTGGCATCTCAGATGTGATTACTTTTTTTTTCAGGCACAATTTAACAATCTAGATCAAATTTTACTGCTTTATTCATTGGTTTTATATCCATGTAAAATGCTACAACCTGGTGTAATTCATCACAGAAACCCAACTCACAAACACAGCATGTTATTGCAAATTAGATGCTGGTGTAATGCTGGCAGTAAACTGTTTAGGGCCTCTTTTAGCCTCGCTCATAGAGAGAAATTCATTTTCTTCTCCTCTCTATGCGCAGAGTGGCGGGTTGTCTCAGTTGGGATTTTAGTCCTGCCAAGTTTATATGCTCATTTTGTGTGATTTTAGTCAGACCAAGACTTTGTATCCAGGTGACCAAAAAGATTATATATGGGCGAATACACAGTAAAACTATAAGTACTTGTTTAGGGAATTTGCTTTCGTTGTCACTAACATACCGAAAATGTTGTCTCTCCACTGTGGGTGTAGCCTGCTTATTTTAGCATGGAAAGTGTTAGCCTAAAGTGTCATCTTGCGCTCCTTACGTTTTTAGCAGATATGAAATCATGTAGGCTGCCATTTCAAATTCCACAAGGGACACCAGAGGAAACCTTTGTGGAACTCATTTAGCCTCCTCTGCCTGAGTAAATATCACACCATCCTCGTCAAGAATTTGTCAAAGTCTAGGGCCTGCAATCTGGCCTGGGTTTAGGGGGATTTCACAAGATAATTAAATGATTTTAAGCTCCTGCTCTGGCAAGGAAATAGAAAAATCACATTCCTTAAAGGAGACAGGGAGACAAATTGAGGCGTGCTGAGATACTCTCATGACCTTTCTGTCATGCGATTTAGGGTTCACACTTACGCCCTTCATTATTAGCTTTACTGTGCAATCCCGCTTTTACCTCCACTGCACCCACTACCACTATCTTTAACCAATCCTCCAATCCGTCTATATCCATTTCTCCCTCACCCGGGCACTTTACCCTACCAACCCTAATTGTAATTATGTTGATTTAACTTAGGCACATGCGGCTCCCTCCCCGCCATCTGAATGGAAGCTTATTAGTTTGAATTTTTTTTATATTTATTTATTCCCATTTCTCAGGGTCCCTGTCGGCATTTCCAATTACTCTTGTCGTGCGGCTGTAATTGCCTCCATGCTAATGGCCGCCAGACAATCGTGCTAAATGAGGTGAGGCCGAGAGGCTAGGAGCCCGACTTCATTAAGAGCTAATGGGATTTTATAGGGGGGACTGAAGACCCAGCTCATCAAAAACAGGGAGATGGAAGGAAAACAAAACAGATGGAGGGGAAGAGCCAAATCACCACTCCTCTAACTTAGCTTGTTCCTCTTTATATCACCCTCATGAAAAAGAAAAAGAACTGGTCACTGTTCTTCTATAAGACGAGCACCTCTGTACTCCACTTAAAGATTGTGCCATGGCAATAAAAAAGAAAAAAAAAATAGGCGCATTGATAACCATGCATAATTGCTGTGGCTGTTCAGTTGAACATGAAGTGTAGGTATTGTGTCTGGCGTTGCAAAGAACCTCTCTTGCAAACAAGCTGTCTCAAGGCAACAGCTTCATATCTGGCAAAGGAATGTCTATCTATCTATCTATCTATCTATATATGTATTTATGTATGTATGTATGTATGTGTGTATGTATGTATGTATGTATGTATGTATGTGTGTACGTACACACACACACACACACACACACACATATATATATATATATATATATATATATGTATATGTGTGTGTGTGTGTGTGTGT